>JAUTWP010166572.1:0-10641 GCA_033042655.1 Cyathermia naticoides
TGACGTCCAATAACCGATGATGATAAAAATCAATGTGTTCCAGTGGCGTCGTTAAACAAAACAAACTTTACTTTACAGATTGGTAGGTCAAAGTACTTTTTTTGATCCATGAATAATGGAGAAAAAAAACCTCGATGGATAAACAAAAGTCCATCGAGAGCTCGTTCCACTTGGGCTTCAGTGAAGAGTTATAATGTGCTTACATCACTAACATGTGTTCAAGCGGGCCTGGGCTGGCATGTATTGTGCCTTAATCATGTGTCCTATCCAGACAGACCAGTGACGCTGCTCATGGGCACACAGCTGAACTTTCTAACTCGTATGTCTACATCAGTAGAAGAGGCGCATCCCGCTACCACCACACAGGCTACTATTATCAATATTCAGAAATAGATCTTGTATATATACACTTTCCCCACATACAGGATAGCACAAACCACGACCTTTGTTAAACCAGTTATGGACGATTGGTCCCTATGGGGAATCAAGTCAAGTCAAATGATTTAACATCTACAGTCTGAACAAGCTGTTATAGCAAACGCTTAGTTTGGGCCCAAGTTATGTCTGTGGTACTTGACAGTAGTTGTGGCAAGCCGGAATAGGTCATAGGGTTTAACGTCTACATTCAGAGCCAGGCTGTTATAGCAGACGCCTCTACTGGGCGCAGTTTATGGTATTGTCCATCCACCGCGTCCGGGACAGGAACATGTCCCTATCACACACTATCAAGGTAAAGTTGTTTAACGTCTACGTTTAGAGCCATTCTGTTTTAGCAGACGCCTCTACTGGGCGCAGTTTATGGTATTGTCCATCCACCGCGTCCGGGACAGGAACATGTTCCTATGGCACCAGTCTATCCAGCCTATATGCTGGTTGTTCCTATACCAGACATGGTCTGAAAGAACGCACCTTTTGACCTAACCAGTTCTAGAGGTGGCATTAGCAATTACATCGTGTATCGTAACAAGGCATCAGTCAGTGTCAGAGTCTGTACACAACATATGTCTACAGAACTAGTGATTGATAATGTTTCTTCTCTCTCACAGACCAGAGCCGTCCAATTGTTATATAGCTGTTTTTACTTATGTGTGTATGTGTATGTGTGTGTGTGAGTATGTGTGTGTGTGTGTATAGATGTGTATGTATGTGTATGTGTGTGTATGTGTGAGTGTGTATGTGTGTGTGTTTGTGTTGGTTGGTTATATTTATTTTCATGCTTACATCCAATTAAGGTTCAATCAAGCTTTTCACGGGGAAACAGCTCAGCTTCTTGAGCTGTCTGTCCAGGACAGATATTAATGTCAGTAGAAGGGAGGAAACCAGCCACTGTCATACTAATGCGGCTACTCGTTTTTGATAAGCAGCAAGGGATCTTTTATATGCACTTTCCAATAGACAGGATAGCACAAACCATGTCCAGTTATATGCCAAAGAACCCATTTTGTTAAAATGGTGAGGTATGAATTGTGAGTATAAACCTTTGCAGCGAAGTATATATATAATACATGTACAATTATATAATTATGTATGTGTTTGTGAGTGTGAGTGAATATGTGTGTTTAGTATCATATTAAGTAGCTAGTGTGTGTTTAGTATCATATTAAGGATTAGTGTGTGTTAGTATCATATTAAGGATTAGTGTGTGTTGGTATCATATTAAGGAGCTAGTGTGTTAGTATCATATTAATGATAAGTGTGTGTTAGTATCATATTAATGATTAGTGTGTGTTAGTATCATATTAAGTAGTTAGTGTGTTAGTATCATATTAAGGATTAGTGTGTGTTAGTATCATATTAAGGATTAGTGTGTGTTAGTATCATATTAAGGAGCTAGTGTGTATTTGAAGAAGTGCAGTAAAGGGTTTCAATGACAAGCTCAGTGTATCAGTGAAAATGTTGTTACAAGTGT
Source organism: Cyathermia naticoides (assembly GCA_033042655.1). Lineage (NCBI taxonomy): Eukaryota > Metazoa > Mollusca > Gastropoda > Neomphalida > Neomphalidae > Cyathermia > Cyathermia naticoides. The sequence goes on from JAUTWP010166572.1 coordinate 1,910, forward strand.
TTTCATTCGCAGCGGTTTCAATGACACGCTCAGTGTATTAGTGACACCGTTGTTAAAAGTGTTTTCATTCGCAGCTGGTAAAATCGATACTTTCATGGTAAGTTGGAAGAATTGAGAAGCCAGATGATTGTCTTGCTCAAGACTTGTTTTTAAGAAACCCTCATCGACCAATATTCGTAAACATTGTAATATAATAGGATCTTGATAATGTGTCCTTAGTCGTGTATCCATGCCAGCGTTTATACGCATTACATAGATATGAACATATAAATACAAGGACAGTACATTATATATATTAAACAAATACGTATTGTATATATGCATATGCATTAAGATATTAGATCAACATTTATATTTAAAAAAAATGTTTTATTAATTCATAAATATAAAAATAAAGAGGCACGATAGGCACATAAACAAACAAGAACCAAACAGGCAAACAAATAAATAAATAAACAATATAACAATACAAAAAGTATGTAATCAGAATCAAATTTTTTAAACACAAATTATCTTTTTTGTTGTAAAACTGGCTTCAGCAAATGACTGAGTGTTTGAAATGAGTTTGTATTGTGAGTAGGAATCAGTGACAGGAGACTCGCGGTATGTCTAACAGTGACTTCCATCTACTGAATCCCTCTCCGACACCAACTGAATCGCACTCCAACAGCTGATCCCACTCCGACACCAGCTGAATCCCACTCCAACACCAGCTGAATCCCACTCCGACACCAGCTGAATCCCACTCCGACACCAGCTGAATCCCACTACAACACCAGCAGAATCCCACTCCGACACCAGCTGAATCCCACTCCGACACCAGCTGAATCCCACTCCAACAGCTGAATCCCACTCCAACACCAACTGAATCCCACTCCGACACCAGCTGAATCCCACTCCGACACCGGCGTATTGATTTGCTGAAACCACGCCACAGGAAGAGTCTTCTAAACTGCAGTCTTCTTGCTCCATCACGGCTCCAACACTGCTCATTTTACAACGCATTACACCTTGTGCTGCAATTACATCGATTTATAAAACAAAACCCACTAATACCATTTATTTCTTATTAGATAGATGTATGTAAGGTAAATCTTGCATTGAATAATATGAAAACAGCTTTATTAAGAAAATACCTTTTTTTTCTTAAAAGATTTGTATGATTTTTCTCCGGTAAAATTACGTTTAAAGTACTAGTAATTGCAGTTGCAATTTCATTGGTCAGTGACTGACCGTGTTTTAACCTGTGTGTGCATATACATTTAGAAATTAGTTTTGCCAAAAGCCGTCTGCTATAACAGCCTGGCTCTGAACGTAGACGTTAAACCACATTACCTAACCTGACCGTGCCAAAATATACCTAAATTCGGGAACGACACCGAATTATGATCCAACTGCATCCAACAAATTCACTTTAATTTTTTTTATTTTGCGTAATCATCTCGTGAAAGAAATGGTGGTTTGTTCACCCGTTCATTATCTGTGTTTGAAATGGGAAGGGAAATGTGACAGTGGACGCGCCAGGAGAAGAACGGTTTGTGCTAAAAGCAGGAGATAATGGTCTGTGCGTGTTATAATTACTCCCATCTCAAGGGAGGCTACAATGGGGCCGTTCTAACCGAGCAGATATGGATTAAACCAGACGGAGAGCCACGGCAGTTTCATATGACGCTTTCTAATGTGTTTCTTCAAATTCCTCGTCGTTTTATGATAAAAACGCCATAACTGTGCCACGTTTCTTCTTCAAACAACGTGACGCTTGTGAAATAATGAGAAATACGAATGAAATCATACAGTGGTTATGTTATAGAATGTGTCAATATCTTGGTGAATCCAGCTACCTAGACAATTACAAACCATCATAGTTATTTATCCCTGTTTGTCTGCAAGTCAGAGAATCTTATTGAAACAGTAATGTTTGCGTTCTTAATCGGCGAGAAGCCTTGTTATTTCCTTACATAAACAGTGACCATTCCGTGTAGTAAATCAGAGAGAAAATATTGGTAATAATTCTATATTTGACGGACATCATTTCAAAGCAAATGTACACATTCGATCTTAGACTCGTCGCTGTGGGGCTTACCACCACTGGAAGTGTCTAGAAAAATTGGATCGCCATGGCGCATGCGCCCTCGTTCTTTTTACTTGATTCTCAAATATTAGCTGCGTGCAATGGAGAGTGATGGGGAACGGGCTCGTTAAGCGGCGTAATGGCCAAAACGCTGCTTCTTCTTGGGGCAATAACGGAAGGACATGAGAACACAAACTGTACGTGTGTTTCTCCTTCTCTTCTGGATAAGGCTGGATTGGGTGGACGGGCTCCTAGACCAGGTGCCTATAGGTGAGTAGCATGCACAGTGCCGCCATTATCTTAGGTTGGGCAAACGTCTAGATGATTGCATTCTTGCAGTCATTCCGCTACATGTTGCACGATGGTCAAACACGTAAATAATCCATGTTATAAACGTTTTACACGTAAAATGTGCTTATAACGATTTTGCGAGATGAAAATTAAATTATTTTAAATACGTACTGAATAATTATTAAGTGGATATGGAGGAGGGAAGGGGGATGGACAACACTAATTGACATTTAAAATCAAATATAATTTAAAAACACCATAAAATAAAAAGGTAAGATAATAGCTTTAAATAGTAGTTAATTATTGTATGGGAGTGGAGTGGGTGTGGTTGAGAGGGTAGATAACTTGGGTGACTGTATTTCACATTTAACGTCAAATATAATGTTTAAAACTAATTTTAAAATGCGATATTTAAATGTTTATTTAATGGTGTTTCCGTTGTTTAGCATTACCCTATTGTTGAAGGAAGGGAGTGGGGGTAGAGGATGGTGAATCGAGTAAAACCTGTTTTCCTTTTTCATATTTTAACGTCAAATATAATTATTTGAATTTTCATCCTATGGTGTTTCCATTATGCAGAATTAGTTTTTTCTACATTCACGTTAACGTTTTGTTGTGTCATTGTCATATGTGATATTTATAAATCGATAGGTCTAGTTCTTGTATAATACTAGTATATTGTTATGTTATTTAAAGCTTGTAATAGTACTAAAAGCGTTTGGATGATCAACGTGAATTTAATGAACATTGTTTTATACGTGAATTCTCAAACTGTTAGTTATGTGTTTTATTAGTAGCAATATTCTAGTGAACTTTAATCTATGTTGAGTTATACATACCTTCTCTAGTTCAATGTTATAATGTGTTTTGTGTGTAATTGTATCATAGTGAGAGTATATTGCTCTATACACACATCCTCCTACTGTTAATGCAATCCTATATTTTGTGTATAATTATACCGGGAATATATCAATCAGTGTGGTTACCCCATGTTCTACTCAACCTATGGCTCATAATAATTATGATATCTTGCAACATTTATTACCACGGCTTGCAATATACTAATATAATACTGCTTAACACATCCAGCAATATTTAAAAATGCTCAACGCAGACCTAATTTGATAAACCCAATAACATTATATGAAACACAACGTGGCAGTTGCCCAGTAGTCCCTTCAACTCCTTGTGCAGAGGCAAGGAGACCGTGTGTTCCGTCCACACCTCCTAACTATACAGACACTGCCATATATCATATTGATAAACATGTTTTGTTTGTGAAATGATATTAAAGATGAACTTCATTTGATATCGATGTGTCCACTATATCATGACTTACATATGTGTATATCAAAGCATAGTATTGGGGGTGGGGGGAGAGGGGAGTTGTTTGCCTTTAAAAACAAAATTTCAACATTCATTACTAATCAATTTATATACTATGCTACACATTTGAGAAATGTGTATGTTATATTATTTGCATTCTGCTATTTCACATTTGTTAGATATGTTTTTATTTCTGCATTGATCACTGTTCTATTTATTGTATTGCACTGATGAGCTCTACAGCTCTAAGTATATATCCTTGACCTTGATCGCTGTCCTTGACACGGAGTCAAGACAACCGATTTGAATATGCATAGTAATAATAATAATAGTAATAATAATAATAATAAAGGAGGCAATAGTCATAGCATTGTTAATGTATGCATTGTGAAAACCATTGACCGTTACAGACTTTTCCTAGACTTTTACTATTGACTAGTTCATGCAAGCCATCATCCCAATGTTTTCAGTTATTGTCAAACACTCAAATTTTGTATTGTGTGTTAGACTAATTCATGCCATCAATCATAATATACCAGTTTTCAGTTATTGTCGCCTAACACTAATTTGTTTCTTGTTGATTGTGTTTCGGGAACTATCTTTGACTAATTCATGTCATTTATCATTCCAGTGTTCTGTTATTGTCGCCTAACACCAATTTGTCTCTTGTTTATTTATCTTAGACAACTATGTTCTACTAATTCATGTCATTCAACATATCAGTGTTCTGTTATTGCCGCCTAACACTAATTTGCTTCTTGTTTATTTGTTTTTGCTGGAGAATCATTGACTTATTCCATGTGATTGTCTTCATAGTGCAGTTTGGAGTCTATGTATGTTCGTCTCCGTGTGTTTAAAGATGTCGTGCTTTCTTTCAATTATATGCAATACCATCAACCACATATTTCCCCTGAGTTCGTGTGGGCCGTTATTTCAAATGATACAGCGCAAACTTATTAAGACAGTTTCCATTTTATGAACACGAGAGTCTACAGTATCATGCATTAGCCAGCCGTTCTGTTTGCCTTGCAGTTTAGTCTTATCATGATGAAAACGTTAATAATGAAAAACACATAATATTGTAAAAATGATTCTATATTGGAAAGAGGTGATGAACTTTAGCTCAGTCGGTAGCGTGCCCGCCTTTGAAGCGGTCCGTCGTCGAATCGATCCTTCTCAGTGGACCCATCTTCAGTTTGGGATATTTTTCGTTCCAACTAGTGCCCCACAACTGGTTCATCAAAGGCCGTGTTATGTGCTATGGCTATGGGAAAGTGAATATAAATAATCCATTGCTGCTTATAGGAAAGAGTAGCCTATATAGCGGCATCGGGTTTTCCTTAAAAGAAATGACGATATCAATGACACTCAATAGCCGATGATAAGATAACAATCAATGTGCTCTAATGATGTCGTTAAATATAACACACTTTACTAGTTCGCTGATAGAAGCACATATACATAAATGCATTTACCTGACCAGAAAACCATACAACTCCATTTAGAAAAGGATCTTGGCTATTACCGGAAATGACCCAAAGGGAATATGCTTGAACAGTTTTCTGATAGAAATACGTACATGCATTTACCTGACCAGAAAACCGCAAGCCTTTCTTTGGATGAGGATCTTGTTTTTTTCAGGTACTGTCCCATTGGCAGCGTGCTTAAACTGTTGTTATAAGAAGCAGATAACACAATGACTGACCATGGCCTTACCATCACCTTATACAAAATATTAAAGTAAAACCAATTAATTTAATTAGGAAAGTATTTTACTAGAAACCTATTTTGTCAGTGATTCATGAGTGGTGATATTTTTCATTACTGGTCTCTGTCGTGTACTATGATTTAAATTTTAAAGGAAACATTTTGGTTGTTCAAATTCGAGCCTGCTGTGGTGATCGTGTTATTGTGCAAGTCAGAGAAAGATTGTTTCGTTATATTATATTATATTCCAATTAAGGTTTAAGCACGCTGTCATGGTTACACATCTCAGCTTCCTGAGCTGTCTATCCAGGACAGATATTACTATTAGTAGAAGAGAGGAAACCCTCTACCGCAAAATTGGTGTGGCTACTCTTTTTAGATAGGCACTTTCCCACAGACAGGATAGCATTTATGTACTTGTATCAGCGAACTGTTCAATTGTCAAATCAGTTATGGAACCACAGGTCGGTAAGTAGTTTCACATGACCATTGAGTCTTGCTGATTGAGATTCGATCTCAGTAGCTACCAGCATCATGTCCGATAGCTTAATCAGTACGCCACCGAGACGGTAGAGAACGATTGTTATGTATGCGAGTTAAGACGAGTATAGAACTCGCCATGTTACCGCTCACTTAACAGAACGATTGTTATGTATGCGAGTTAAGACGAGTATAGAACTCGCCATGTTACCGCTCACTTAACAGTCATCCATTACAGCAACTTAATCCACTAGTTCTGCCGTGCAAATGTCAACCTGATCTATTCCCTGACTTCATCATGTCAATGTATCCAGTAGTAGAAATAGCGTTTGTTTAACGACATCCAAACACATTGTTTAATCAGCAGCTATTAGGTGTCAACCCTATGGTATTTGAGACATGGTCATCGGTGGAAACCTGTAACTGCAACATAGGTTAATATGTCCAAAAAAGCAGTAAAGGGTATTTTATATGCTCTTTTCCATATATAGATAAACAATCCTAATTCTATGTGTAACCAGTTGAGGATCGTTAGATGGAACAGAAAAAGACAAACATGTGGTAGAAAAACATTCGATCTCATTGATTTTTATCTTATCATCAGCTATTGGACGTCAAATATAATCACCCTGACACATTTTATACAGGAAACTCGCTACCATCACTTATACTACTCTTTTCCATAAGCAACAAGGGATCTTTTATATGTATTTTCCCACATACATGACATTACATATCACTGCCTTTGATGAACCAGGTGTGGACCGCTGGTTGGAAAATGTTTGGTCAACATGGAGAAAGCACCATGCTGTTACTATTTCAGTCATATCAAGTCAATGACCCTCAAAATATACAATGTTTTCACTTGTGTACGGCCAACACAGAAAAGAAACCCACGGGGAATGGTCGTACAAGTGCTCATGAATATCTCTTAAAGGAATAGCGTGTTTGTTAAAAGATAGATTACAATGTGCATGTATAACCAGGGATGCTAAACAAGTCTGTTTTCTCTAACACGCATTTCAATACTTCAATACTCAGCGGACTCATCTGCAGTTTGGGCTATTTTTTATTCCAACCAGTGCCTCACAACTGATTCATCAAAGGGCGTTGTATGTGGTGTCCTGTTTGGGGAAAGAGCATGCAAAATACCCATATGTGCTTATCCAAAAGAGTAGCCTATGTGGCGATAGCGTGTTTCCTCTAAAATGTGTCAAAATTACCATATGTATGACCTCCAATAGCTGAGGATGAGATAAAATTCAATGTGCTCTAATGGCGTCGTTAAATAAAACAAACTTTACTTTTCTCCAACGCATTTGCCGTCACTTATCCACTCTGTGTTAGACTCGCTTGGACTATGAATTGCTAAAGGCGTCCATGTGTTGCTGACATACGCACTTTAACTGACTGGGTGACATGGGCAGGTTAATTCACGTCCGGAACTCAAGCGGAAGTGTTGTGGGATTTGTTTTTCTTCTGTACGAAACGGAACTGTGTTTCTGACAGGTGTGTGAATTTGAAAGACTTCATTAAATCCTGACAACCACGTTCTACTGTTATTTCACTGAGTAAACATTCATCCGCGACTCCCGGACAAGCAAAGAATATAGATCCTTTCAGTTATTGATTTATTTTATTTGTTTAAAGAACGATTTTATGTGGAATTATAAGAATCGAAATTCATAATGTTACGTTTATGAACAAAAAGTCGTTCGTATTATTTGATGAGAACGGATCTCGCGGACGCCATATTGACAGTGTGTAAAATGGTTCACTGTGTATTTATACATCAAAGTAAATCATAAAGTTAAATTCTTCACTGTCTAGGAAGCAGGATGTGGCCTAATGGTAGAGCGTCCGTCCTGAGAAGCGGTTTGTCGATCATTTTCAGTCGACTAGTTTGCAGTTAGGATATTTTACATTCCACCCAGTGGTTCACAGACGTATAATATGCTGCCCTTATTGATTATCGGAAATATAACACATGTTGTGGCAGCGAGTTTCTTTAGAAGACCATGAATCTTAAATAACATAACTGCTAATTATATTTCTTCTTTTTCTTCTGCGTTCAAATAGTTGGTTATAGCTCTTAATTAGGTCAGGATGTAGAACTGCCTCGAAGCTTCGTCGCTATTGTCCAAGACCGTGTTCTCTAGATTGTGTGTAGGACTATTTTAATATGCGCTCTAGACATTGTGTTCCTGTTTCACATGCATAACCGCTGATTATACAATGTGTTGGGGTGTCGTTAAACAAATATTCCTTTATTTCATAACATATAATTATATATATCTGCATTTAGTATGTTTTGTCTTTTAAGTGCAATCTCCAGAATGTGTTTCATATTGAAGTACATTACAATCTCTCCAGTGTACTCCGTGCCTACTGCACTAAAACACAGGCCATTCGAGTTATTTACACTGATGTTGTCTGTGTCAACACGTGGTTAAATATGAATATGTATGAGCACGCTAATTGGTGTAAATAAGCCTCGTCAGAATGTAGCACGTGCTCCAGACCGTCATTAGTGACGCACCTCTGACAGACCGTGCATCAGATAATCGGATTATCCAAGCTTCTCTAGTTCCACATGTTAACGAAATCAACACTGACAGTTTGCTTTCTTGTCAAATACCAACACATTTTAACTTATAGCACGTTTGTGTTTGTGAACTTCACCTGCTGTCTTAATATTGTCAAATACCAATACACTTTAACTTATAGTACGTTTGTGTTTGTGAACTTCACTTGCTGTCTTAATATTGTCAAATACCAACACACTTTAACTTATAGTACGTTTGTGTTTGTGAACTTCACTTGCTGTCTTAATATTGTCAAATACCAACACACTTTA
>JAUTWP010166583.1:0-10640 GCA_033042655.1 Cyathermia naticoides
CGGCCTTTGTTGAACCAGTTGTGGAGCACTGGTTGGAACGGAAAATAGCCCAGACTGCAGTTGGGTCCACTGAGAAGTATCAATCCGACGACCGAACGCTTCAAAGGCGGGCGCGCTACGATCTCGGCTACAGCCCGCTCCCGGTAAACATTGTATATGGAAAGCAATGTATTAATGGCTTACATTGTAGACATTAATTGAGCATGTGAATTAGGTTCAAAATGGTACAAGATATACAATGTTTACCTATTACTGTTTAGCTTGTTTAGCAAATATCTGATAGCCATTGATCATACATGGTATTGAGATTGTAGTTAAACAAGCAATCATTTTCTTTCTCTATATCATGAGAAGTATAAATACCTTTTCTTTGTTCATAAAGTTGATGAAATGGATCTGGTTCTTTCGTTGCTTTGGTATGAATGGCCCTTAATCTCTGCAAATAAAACAAAATTTAATCAAACTTTTGTGTCACATTCACAATCGGAGATATAAAATTAAAATCATTTTAAGTACGGTATTCAAAATCATATTTCTATATACAAGAGTCCAAGGGATAATATGACCGGAATGAAAAGTGTCACCCAAAGATAGTTAGCTGCTTAATAAGAGTTGGTTGTTTGAGCAAGTTTAACAGTACAGTTGAAACTGGTATAAAAGGTCCTCAGGAGGATAACATTCTCATTCTGGATAGGGCATCTAACAATAGTCGGAGTATGCTTGAACAACTCTGGTGACATAAGCAAGAAAAAAAAAATTGATCTGTTCCATAAAAAAGAGAGAGTTTGAACCTTAATTGGTGTGCTTGAACATTTACCATACCTTAATTTGATGTAAGCATGTTAAACTCACATTCCTACCTACCCTTTATAAAATTAGTGTTATTCTAACCTGTGAAAACTGGACATATCTGAAAAAACATTTTACTTGGTCCCATGGGTGTCTGGTTTAGAGGGATTTCACTGTATTACATATTTAACTAACCTTATTTAACTGATCTGTTTCCCTTTTTATAATCCAGATATCATCATTGAGCTTCTGTTCCTCAAGAATAATCTTCACAGTTTGCTGTCTCACTCTTTCATGTTCCTTCTTCAATCTGTAATTAAACCACTAGCAGTAAGACATGCTATCAGTTCTTTTTACAGATAATCACCCTGTAATTCAGTATTGTTTGCCTTTGTCATTTAAACAGTATTGTTCAGGATTTGCAGTGAACAGATTTTATACTAAAAATATTCTCCCAAACTTGATGCACATGCAATAACATTTAGTTCATGAAGGTCCTCAGCACCCCCCCCCACACAACCATATTTGTTTTTTATTTTTAGATACCCCTGGGTATGCCAGATAGGAAAAGTTATGTTAGCAGTAAATATTCTCATTCCAGAGGTTTTGAAGACATTTTTGAAGAAAAAAACATTTAAATGTTTTTTCTCAAAAATTAGGGGTTAAGGATACCAAATTGGCCATAAGTAGAGTTCTACTTGATCAAATTCACCTAACATGGTTCCATTCTTTATCAAATAGGTAGTTATAGTGACCTTTGACCTTCCTATGATGTCAACAATGATCCATTTATTGATTTCTTGATACTAAAAGGTAGAACAACCTATTTTACCATTCCAATGAATGGTTGTGTTTTCATGAAAACTATGGTAAAGGAATAATATTTTACCTATAAGCTATTTCTTCTTGTTTATCCACTTCTAGATTTCCTTCAGCAAGTAATGCTTGAAATTCATCACTAGACAGAGGTGGTTTACTGGACTTCTTGTACTATAAAGTAGATTAAAATAACATTCAATACTATTATACATACTCTGGTCGTCAGAATTCTATATATATATATATATATACTGTATAACACATACTCAGTAGTCAAAATTCTACTTGAGCTGTATATTGATAGTTAAATGTTTACTTCATTTTGTTTTACAATAAATACTCATTAATAAACACATTTTATGCTGGAATACTTAGCAATTTTTTTTCAAAGATTATAAAACCATTATCACATGACAAACATTAATAAGGTTATAATTGAATATGTTCTCAGTGGCGGTTCCAGAAATTTCATTAGGGGGTGCAATGACAAGCCTAAGTGCCACAAACATTCCCAAAATTATTTACAACATAAAAATAGAAAAATCGCTAAATTTAGGGGGCATGCACTAGGTGCTCCCCCCTCCCATGTAACCATGCCTGGTTCTAACCAAATTGTGCTAACATGGTAACGGAACAATGAAATATGCTTTTCAAATGTGAGATTATAATCATTATGTTGGGGGTTTTGTGGTAGATTTTTATTTTATGTTTTATATAAAAGACATACTAACCAGATCCTTTAAAAGCTTGATTTTTTGCTGGTTCAATTCTAAACGTTTTTTCTCTCTAGTAACTTCAATCTTTCTTCTCTCCTGAAAACATTTATAAAAATTATTTTCCATACAACAAAAAACCCACAAGTTTTGTAATGTATTTATTAATTGAGAAGTCTTTAAATGCCATTTATCCAAGCTTAAGCTATGTCAAATATATATAAAAATAATATTTATATTTCATCCTTCAAGTGGAGATGTTTCCAAAAAGATAGAAAATAGAATTATGTTTTTCTACTACATTAAAATAATTAAAAAGAAATTATGTTTAGTTACCTTCAAGGCCATAAGCTGTTGCTTTCGTTCTTCATATTCAGCAACTCTTTAAAATAAAAATAAAACATTCAAAAATTAATTTTAAAATTCAGTATAATACAATATTATATTATTATACATTTTACTCATAAACTAAATCTACTAAATATTTATAACATAACAAATGTTACCTGAAAATAGCAATGGAACAGAATAAAGCACTATTGTGAATGCTACACTATAAGAATGAATAGTAACCATAACTCGAGACTTATATAATCAAAACACAGGTGGAGGTTACAACCTTTCATAGCTCATACAAAGTCAGAAAGAGTCAATCACTTCAAATATCACAGAAGATAACTTGTTCTCACTTGAGGTGAAAATGCCTGGCATGAACAGCCTATGGGGCAACACAAGGGTGTTAGAAGTGAGGTATCAACATACCAAAACAAACAAAAAGGTGTGAAAGTTAATACATGAGCCAATCACAAGCATGTCACTGTGTCATGCCAATCGGATTTGTTACCAATAAAGCAAAGGTGTGATACTGAACAAAAATGACACATATGACCATATGTTTGACATCCAATAGTTGATGATAAAATTAAAATAAATGTGCTCTAGTGGCATCATTAAAAAAAAAATTGATAAATACATTCCGGATACATATAATTTATGTGTTTACTCAAAATCTTCAACCAAAACATATATCCACTTTCTCGTGTAAAATCCATTTTGAGCTAATACAAACACCAGGAGAACAAAACCACATTATAAAAAATATCTCACAAGTCAAATTTAATTTCAAGCAGTAAACTTTTGCTCATTTGTAATCTTTAATTAAATATGACATGTTAACATTACCTGGATTTTCTAACATGAAGACATGATGGGGACAGCCGATGTGCTAAGAAGGAAAATACATTCACTGGTCCACAGTTATATTCACCTGTAAAATAATACAAATATTTCAATTAAAAATGTTTGCTTTAAAGAAAACTATTAAAAATATAACATATTTACTGAAAACAACTAATTTAAGTGGAGCATCAAAAATAAATATATAAAAATTGATTCGCTAATTAAATATAATTCAGGGCATGAAATTTTATGAATATATTTGTTTATTTGTGTAGTGGTTGGGCAACTTTCATTCACATGAACAACAAATCAATTACATGAAATTCCACTTTAAATGCATGCACAAAAGCAGTTCAAACATAAACAGAATAATAAGTTAGTAAGTAAGAAACCATGTAACTGGAATTATATCTACATGAGATTTTGAATTTTAATGCTCTGCAATTAAAGTTAAATCTTGTACTTACAAAATATTAAATCTGAAAACATGTTCTTTACATAATGCATGCAATGTGACTTTGACAATGGTACTTTAATGCCCCAGACAATATACTTCACAACAATTTGTCCTATAAACAATTTTTTTCAATTACATACACAACTATCATAATGAATGAAACTTTAAATTATTCATTTAAACATTTACAATATCAATTAATTACTTACCTGTGCTTGGCAACACAAAAAAGAACAACCAACAATATCAAACAAATTGAAACATCTACACACTGCTCCTTTACAATTCCCAATAAATCATACACTTAATTACTTAAAAATGGTCACGCAGCACCTAATTCCAGCATGAGGCCAAGCCCAACAATAGTACAGGTAGGTGATTTGTAGATACAGAAGTCTAATTGTGGAGCTTAAGGTATGTGTTTCATAATTGTAAAATTAATGTATATCCCCGGGCCAGGCACACAACAAGTGGTCGGTATTATAGTAAACTATGGGACTCGTAGTAAAAGAAGCATGCCATTTGGAAATATGATCCACTGACAGCAATAGCTGACTTGTTTTGTTTATGCTATGAACAATTTGATGTGTTATCCATCGTATGATAGACAATTATAAGTACAGGAATAATAACAAGAATGACAACACCTGCATATATGTCTGTACAGTGTCTATATATATTAATTAGTGGGTTAAAAAGTTTGTTTTATTTAATGATGTCACTAGAGCACATAATTAGTGGGTTACTAACCATGTATACATTATGTCATTCATGTTCATAGTACATGTATCGGTACACGTATATCTAAAAAACTATTGACCTGATTCATTGTTGATTATGAACTAGATCAAACAGAACCATGATGCAACAGAACACAAAAATTAAATTCTTTTAATAATAAAGTAAAGTTTGTTTTATTTAATGACGCCACTGGAGCACATTGATTTTTATCTTATCGTCAGCTATTGGATGTCATTTGACACATTTCTTTTTAGAGGAAACCCACTACCGTCACATAGGCAACTTTTCGATAAGCAGCAAGGGATCTTTTATATTCACTTTTCCATAGACAGGACAGCACATACCACAGCCTTTGATGAAACAGTTGTAGAGCACTGGGTGGAACGGAAAATAGCCCAAACCGCAGATGGGTCCACTGAGAAGGATCGATCCGACGACCGACTGCTTCAAAGCAAGGCACGCTACCGACTACATTCCGCTCCTTCTTTTGATAGTGTTAAAATCAAAATCAAATTGAATTTTAAACATGAATATTAAAACGTTATTGTTTAAATTTGAGAAGCTATTTATCAGTCTAGAAGGCAAATTATGCAGGAATTTCTAAAAGTTTTTTTTTTTCACTAGGATCTCCAATAGCCAAAATCTTTATTTGGCAAAAAGTGTATTTAATATGATTTTTAAATCTAAAATGATGGGTACGGATTTATTCATCCTATCTTCCTACCCTCTCCCTTTATCTTTAGTCTGGTTCAAAATTAAAGAGTCTGCATTTATATTTGAAAACAATATGAAGGGTGTTTAGCATGTCAAGACAAAAAGGATCGCATGTACTGGTATAAAGGTGTTAGCAATAAAGTGAATTTTAACTATGACATCTATAGTACCTAAAACATGTTTGATTGTTTAATTTTTTTTTAATAAATATTCAAATAAAACAAGAAATGGATACCAAAATTACACTAGGTAATATCCATTTGTATATATAAATAGGACTCAAAGAGTTCTATAAGCACTAGTCATTCTGTTAAATCATAACCATAACCTTTTTTCTTTTTTTTGTGGGGGGTAGATAATAATATCTAGTTTTTATCTTATATTTTAGTTACTGTTGATAGGTCAAATACAGTCAAACCTGTCTTAAACACCCACCCAAGAGAGTGAGAAAAATGGCCTTTTAAGGCAATTGATTGCTTAATACAGGTAATTTTATACTAAATTAGCTGATTTGGGAAAAATATAGGTGACCTTTGAAGACAGGTGGCCACTTTATACAGGTGGCCACTTGAGCAGGTTTGATTGTACATGTATACATAAAACTTTGGACAAGTTCCAGACTTTTTTAACTATACCAAAACCACTGGTGTGTAAATGTGTGATAATTTATAAGCATTCTTTGAACACCCTATCAAGTTTCAGACATTGTTTGATGTTTGTTATTTAACTTATTTTGTTGATTATACATGTATCCATTTATGGTTCAAGAATGCTGTCCCAAATATGCACCCCAGTGGCCTCAACAGCTGTTTTCATATTAAATGGCATTCTTTTAAATGAGCAAAAGAGATCTTTTACATGCATTTTGACATTGACAGCATAAGAAAAATTATAGCCTTTGTTATACCAGTTGTGGACCACTGATGAGACCCTATCATTCCATTCATCCAGAATGTTGGTGACATTGTGTAAATGCATGTAACTCTGGCTTAGAAGTTAGAGCCTATTTTGGGATTTAAACAAATATATCCAGATCCACAAATGTTTTAATTTATGAATATATAATGAGATTATAATTTAGTTTTAATTAACCAAACAAAATATATATTCAGCCACATTGCATATTAACAGGGATAGCCAATTATTCTAATGAACACCCACTAACAGGTCAGGTCATGGTGTTTAATGTCTACATTCAGAGTCAGGCTGTTATAGCAGACAGCTTTCCCAAGTTCTGTTTATTGTTCAAGCCATCCACTGCATCTGGGATGTCTGTCATTCAACATACATTCCTTTCCTTTCCTTTATAAATATGAGATTTCTTTCCTTTATAAATATGAGATTTCTTTCCTTTATAAACATGAGATTTCTTTCCTTTATAAATATGAGATTTCTTTCCTTTATAAATATGAGATTCCTTTATAAATATGAGATTTCTTTCCTTTATAAATATGAGATTTCTTTCCTTTATAAATTTGCATGAGGTTGGTGCTGAGATTGTATGTTATGAAATATGCTGTATCAAATTGCATTGTGTCATGCAAAAAATTGCATTTGCTTGTCAAATCTTTTGCAGTTGCTTGTTTTAGTTTTATTGGAATGATATATGATGGAATTTTTAACATTTATTTTATGTCCTCATGGCAGATCTAGAAATAAAATAAGGGGATAGCCGGCTGTATTGACTGCTACTAAATTTGTGACGTTCATCAAATATTTTTCAATTGAACAGCTCCTGATGAAAGTAAAGTTTGTTTTATTTAATGATGCCACTATAACACATTGATTTTTGTCTTATCATCAGCTATTGGACGTCATTCATATGGTAATTTTGACACATTTCTTTTAGAAGGAAACCCACTGCCTCCAAATAGGCTACTCTTTTTGTTAAGCAACAAGGGATCTTTTATATGCACTTTCCCACAGACAAGACAGCACATACCACAACCTTTGATGAACTAGTTGTGGAGCACCGGTTGGAACAGAAAATAGCTCATGATGATGTCATCCGATGGTTGATGAAACATAGAGAACATTTATTTCATATTATTTTTATTCAGAGGTTTTAGAAATTGCTCAGGAAGGGAGGGGGTGGCTACTCACCCTATTCACCCAGTATCTGCTGCTGGTCCCATATAAATGTATTAATTCTTGGCCATAGTAAAGTTTGTTTTGTTTAACGACGCCACTGGAACACATTGATTTTTATCATCATCGGTTATTGGACGTCATTCATATGGTCATTTTGACACACATTTTTAGAATGAAACCCGCTGCCACCACATAGGCTACTCTTTTTCAATAAGCAGCAAGGGATTTTAAAACGTATAGTCCTCAGACTATATGCATGAAATTGCAGTATGTACGACAACTCACAGATATAACGTTGCCGAGAGCGGAAAGAGATTTGTTAATATTGGCTCCTTCTTTCAACCTGTCTCCGGTAGCTCCTGTACTGTCTGCCCTCTCAGAACCTGAAATAAATATATCAATAATATAAATATAACATTACAATAATATAGAGAGGATATACCCCAAGTGTGTTATATCAAAATTTATCAGCATGAGTAACTGTTGATAAAAGTATTAAATCCGAGGCTCGCTGAGGATTTTTATACTTTTATCAACAAGTGCTGATAAATTATGATAACACAACACACAAGGGGTATATTCCTTTTATCATTCATTTCATTAGCGACAATAATTGTAAACAATTCTTTGAAACTTATTGAATGTTACAAAATCCCATCAAGAAACAAAATGATGTCATCAAAGGTATGACGTTATAAAGTTAGCCAAATATAATTACGTCATTGTTACTAAGGTTGGACAAATCAGATGCGTTTAAAGTGCAATGATGATGACATAAATTTAGATATCACAGGAAATATCACAAATTATAATCCCAATGATATCTCCTACGAAATGCTTTAATGGATGATAATTTAATAAAGTAAAAGTAAAGTTTGTTTTGTTTATCTTATCATCGGTTATTGGACGTCATTCATATGGTCATTTTGACACCCTTTTTTTAGAAGGAAACCCACTGCCGCCACATAGGCTATTCTTTTTGATAAGCAGCAAGGGATCTTTTATATGCACTTTTCCATAGACAGAAGAGTACATACCACAGCCTTTGATGAACCAGTTGTGGACCACTGGTTGGAAGGGAAAATAGCCCAAACTGCAGCTGTGTCCACTGAGAAGAATCAATCCGACGACCGACCACTTTAAAGTTGGGCACGCTATCGACTGAGCTACATCCCACTCCTGATAATTTAATATACTGTGACTGACCAGCTAAATCGACTAGGTTCATGGTACTAGATAACTTTGAATCCCCGCTGTCTTGTTTTATGATCTGGTCAAAAGTGATGGTAACGACGGTGTGAGCTCGACTGCTCGTCGCGTTCATCTGCGTCGAGGCAACAGTTCTACTCGCCGTACCTAAATTAAAAAAATAAATAAAACGTTAGTTTTATTAAACGATGCCACTGAAACCACATTGATTTTTATCTTATCAGCAGTTATTGGATGTCATTCATATGGTCATTTTGACACATTTTTAGAGGATACCCACTACCGCCACATAGGCTACTCTTTTTGATGGCCTTTGATGAACCTGTTGTGGAGCATTGGTTGGATCGGAAAATAGCCCAAACTGCAGATGGGTCCACTGAGAAGGATCGATCCCATGACCGACCACTTCAAAGGCGGGCATGCTACTGAGCTACATCCCACTCCCAGAATGCTAAGAACCAGTTTATTGTTTGGATGCATTGTTTATGAAAAATATTGTTTCAAAATGAAACGATTATTGCTGATTTGAAGGTGGAAATGTGTCAGGTCGGAAGAAGGGAGTTGATGGAGAGATGATTTATAATTACATGTATATTTAAACAATTTGCAGTGTCTATTTTCTTTTTGATTTTTAACCATTTAGAATATATCTTGTACGTTTGTTTGATGCGCACCACCTTCCATTCTTCTGACGCAATGACTTACTGTATCGTAATTAGATCACGCGAAATACACTATAAATCGGCGAGGTGGGTAGCCAGTTGTCCACCATTGCTACGTCGTTGTGCTATTCACGTGACCTAAATATGGTGCAGCTGATTAATGTGTCAAAAAAATGGAGCATGGTGCGCATCAAACAAATGAACAAGGTTTATTCTAAATGGTTAAATATTTTTTTTAAAACAGACACTGCCACTTTAAGGGATGACAGAAGTTCAGCCAGACTTGATGCCTCCATGCTGTATAGTAGCCTATATCACTATAATTGCGACTATTAGTATACTATTTTTTATTATTATAATTTTGTCGAAATATTTATTTTCCTAAGCAATGGAACTCTTATCAGACTATTCTAAATAATTTGAGTTATAAACTGATTATTTTAGAGTTTGTTTAGAAAATTTCATGTTATGAAATATTAATTTAGTAGCCTATAAATTAATATAATACAAATTTTAATTAATGTTTTTTTTTTTTGCAATACGCTATTGAAATCAATAATAGTTGTTATTGTTATTATCTGATTAAATATAATCAATAAAAGTTTGCAATAATGAATAATTGTATGTTAAAGTTGAAAATGTTGAATTATTATTATGGCTTGTTTAATTTAATTAAAACAATTTTCACATTAACAATCCCAGCGTAATGCTATAATGGCATACCTCAGCAAAGTGGAGTAGGCCTAAATGAAAAATAAAACAAAACAATTTAAAAATAAATTAATATCATTAACAAAAAAAAATAACATGCACTAAACAGCGTGGTGATCTCACCAAGTAGAAAAATTAATGTACTGCGATCTCACCATGACGAATTATAAACAAAACCAATAAAAATAGCCTACAAGTTATTAAAATATTAACAACATGACTGAATAATAATATGTGTATGTACTTTGATGTGTTTTATTAATAAAAATAGTTGTAAACAGCATCAATCCTTTCTGGTTACATAAGGTATACAATGTACGGAGATATCATCACAGCGAACTATACACTTGAACATGAATAAAACTAATAAAAGTAAAGTTTTTTTTTCTTTCTTTAACTATGCCACTGGAACACATTAATTTTTATCTTATCATCGGTTATTAGACATCATTCATATGGTCATTTTGACACACTTTTCAGAAGGAAACCTGCTGCTGCCACATAGGCTACTCTTTTCGATAAGCAGCAAGGGATCTTTTATATGCACTTTTCCAT
>JAUTWP010166594.1:0-10640 GCA_033042655.1 Cyathermia naticoides
ACAATATCCAAACCAAGTTTGTTGAAATAAACAGGGTTGTGGGGGAAGCTAATTATTGGTATCATTTAAGGGCAAATATATCATTTCTTGATGAATAATTTTGCATTGTGTATGTGCAACAGTATTAAAGCACCCATTGGTTGGGTTCATTGTTTTCCTGGACTTCTATGTGATATCCTATCATAATAACCAAAGATTCTCTCGAAATTCAGATTCCCCCCCCCCCCAAAGACCTTTGTCCATATTTTCATGGAAATGCCCTAAAGGTGAGGGTTATGTCGAGTGCAATTTTCTTGAACTGCTGATAGTATTAATTACCGTTTTGCCTTTTAGAATTTTTTAGAGTAGACCTAACATGCATGTATTTATTTATAAACTGTTAATGCCAATCTGTATTGATAACCCTACAGCTACACCCCAGATGTGACCAATCACTTCATTTCATTCATATCCATGATGGCAGTCAGTACTGGAACCATCACTGCCAATCTGCGCCAGATACCAAACCAACCACTCTACTTCAAGGTTAGAAACCACGAACCATTTGATACTTATTGTTTAATAACTGACGTTCAACCATTAATGAACCATAAATGAATGCTCCTCATTTTGAAACTTTGAATGGTTTCCAAACATATCGTTTAACTAGTTTTAGACATTGAATTTGAAGGCTAAAGTATTTCAATGAACAGTTAAAAAGAATCGGGTTTATACTTTAAAACGTAAAAATGGACCCAGATATGGCCTATATTGGTGTACATGTAATTACATATAATATGCAGTACGGTACATTTTAAACTGAGTAGGCTAGATACTTTCCCAAATTTATATTTGTAAATTGCAAGACATTGCATCTCATATCATTAAAAACTTTAATTTTAAACACTCTACATAATTGTGAATTGGACCATTGACTGAGCATTGTTTTTTGTTTTGACAGGATGACCCTGAATACAAGAAACGGGTGGAAGATGCGATTATCGCGTGGACGTGGAATATGTTTATGCTGAAACCATCCAAACCGGAATGGTTACTCAGACTGCCAATGACCAAAGTAAAATAGCATTAACGTTTATTTAACAAATTACGTTTATTTTAACCAAACGAAACCAAAATTTTACCCACAGCCTCGAAAATGTTTTTACAATAGTCAAAGCAATACAGCATTTATAATACACAAATTTTACTATATATACACACACACACACTTTTAAACGTAATTTATCAAAATTAATATTAGTATTTCAATGCTATTATATTCATACATGTATATTGTGTGTAAAAAGTAAGGGTTGATTTTACATCGCATGTTTAAATATTATTAATAATAAAGGCACCTGGTGTTCGCTTACCAATTACTATATTATACTATATTATATTACTGTGTCATTCATCAATATATTAACACAGGGTTCCGTGAGAGCGATGGATACCATCAGCGCCTTTGCCAAGACGGTCAAGTCAGAAACAGATATTCAGAAATTTGTCATTTGTGGCGAATCAAAGGTATATATTTCAGTGAAGATTTTCTATAAGGGTGGAGGGGATGGGGTGGGCGCAGATGTGTTGTCTACAATATGAGAGTAAAACAAAAGCGCATTGAGCTATTTTCCGTTCCAACCGATGTTCAACGACTGGTCCACCAAAGGCCGTGGTATATGATGTCCTGTCTGTGGGAAAGTGCATATAAAAGATCCCTTGCTGCTTATCGGAAAGATATTCCATAAGAATTCAGCTGATTCTACAGTTAAAACAGAATTGCTAGAAGTTACCACGGACTACTGAATGTTTTGGATAAATCATTGTTAACTCCTTAAAAATAGTTTAATGAATAAATTTATATAAGCATGTCTAACAAACCAAAAGTCAAAATAGATTACAAGATTTCCTATGATAATATTAGTAGAAACATGATCTGAATGCAGAAATTTTGAAATAATAAACAGACTTTTCAAAATGGAATAGCTCCAATAATTTTGAAGGGGTGTATGTATCATAATATAGTTTATATTATGATATTTAATATAGGAAACAATTAAAAGTGATAGGTAACATTGAAAAGCGTCATAGGCTATTTTCCGTTCCAACCAGTGGTCCACAACTATATCATCAAAGGCCATGGTATTTGCTGTCCTGTCTATGGTAAAGTGCATATAAAAGGTCCTTTGCTGCTTATAGAGAAGAGTAGCCTATATGGCGGCAGCGGGTTTCCTCTAAAAGGAATGTCAAAATGACCATATGAATGACGTCCAATAGCCGATGATAAGATAAAAAAAATCAATGTGCTCCAGTGGCGTCGTTAAATAAAACAAACTTTACTTTAACTGTTTAAATGCCAACATTTGGTGATTGAAGTAGTAATATATAAAATCTGTTTGAAAAATTGCATGTAACACTCAGCTTATTTCCGTCGACCTACCTCCCCAGGATTTATAAATAAATAAAAAAATCAATTATATACACTGAACCTTTCACAGTTGTAGCGGAAGTTTTATCACTGAGCTAAATTTCACCAAAAAAAACTCCCTCTATTAATAAAAGTGGAAATCCGTGTTATTAATTGCACGTCACAGTAATCCGACAACGCTGATTTACCGGACAAGCCATCAATAAAATAAATCCTTCAATCCGCCATTAATCCGGTCTGTCATGCGCATTAGTGATGACCTCCGCTAATTAGATGGTCAGTTCTGATTGAATTATACAGGAACGTAATAATTCAGCCGGTGATCGTGGGCTTTTGACGGGAGTTCGTAACGGGGGTTTTGACCATTCTTGGTGAGCGCTGAAACGCAGATTAAAGCCCGAGGCGAGCGGGATCTGTGAATCTGATGATATAGTTTAACTTGCGCGATAATCCACACTCGAAGATTCAGAGAAGAACGCGCATCACGGGAGGAGAACATGTTGGAATCCATTGTGTTACAGTTTCCTAGTCCTGCTATATAATGGAAAGTAAAGTTTGTTTTGTTTAACGACTCCACTATAGCACATTGATTTTTATCTTATCATCGGCTATTGGACGTCAAACATATTTTAATTTTGAAACCCGCTTCCGTCACATAGACTACTTTTCCAATAAGCAGCCACGAGTTTTTCCCACAGACATATGAACGAGTTCTGGACCATTGGTTGGAACGAAAAATAGCCCAAAATGAAAATAAAAGATTCTTGCTGCCTATGTAGAGAGTAGCCGATATGGACACGATGATTTCTTCTGAAGATCAGGAGTAGCAACTTAATTTAATAGCTAATAGCTGCTGATTAAACAATGTACAGGTATAACAGTTAACAAGCATCACTTTCTTGCTAATTAAAAATAGTAAACTATATACTAGTATATATAGCAGTAGTGGGTTTCTTCTGTAGACCATGTACCGTACGTGTTTGGTTATTGAACATTTTTATTCGGGATTTTTCGTAATGGATTTTTACGTTTTAAATGCACTTATTGGATTTTCTTTTTATAAAAGGTGTACTATCCGATTTAAATCAACATGAAATCCATGCCCATTAAATTCCGATATTTGTAATTCCTTACTAAATACCAATTCTTTCAATTTAGCGAGGAAGCATTACGCGTTAAAGCCGCTTGTCCGAATTGTGATAAACGTACATTCTCTGATATGACTATGCGTGTATGTTGAGGGATAACGAGTTATTACCGCATTGACAGAGACGTTTTTAAACGATGTAATGTTGACAAGTGAACGATACAAAACATAACTTTTATTTCGATTATCGCTCCTCGTTGAAAAACACTTATCTAAACATTTATAAACCTCTCCCACGATGTATCTGAAGATAAAAACTCATTCGACATGTTTAGCTTAAATAAATGTGTTTGTGTGTATGTGTTTATGCGTGCGTGTGTGTGTGTGTGTGTGTGTGTGTGTGTATGTGTGTGTTAGTATGTGTATATGTATGTACAGTGTATATATATATATATATGTTTCTGTGTGTGTGCGCGCGCCTGTGTATGTGTGTGCACGTGTGTATGTGTGTAAGCGCGCGCGTGTGTGTTTGTATGTGTGGTGTGGTATGTGTGTGTGTGAGAGAGAGAGAGAGAGATAACAAGAGAACAAGCGAAAGATAGGGAAAATGGGAGAAAGAATGATAGATTGATCGATGGAGATAGATACATAGATAGAGAGACATACACATACACACACATACACACACATACACACACCCACAAAGAGAAGAAGTGAGGGAGTGATGAAAGAGACGGGAGGAACATATAGGACGTATAGGTAGGGAAACTGATATAAAAGAGATAAAAGACGTTTAAACAAGAGATATGAAGTTATTAAGACACAGAGAGATAATAATACAGAAATGATGTGTATCAATGGTAAAGAATGAATAAATGTACATAAAAGTATTTTCCAGACAGAATCACACGTAACACGACCTCTGCAGTCACTGAGTACATGTTTACGATGATAAGAGCGGAGAATAGGTAATACGTATGTAACATCGAGCTAGTTACAATGATTTCAACACCCAATTCTCTCTAGAACACGTAATTGCCCTGTCTCCGTGTAATTGCCCAACATCTAGATGAACCGAGAGACCTTCATGTCATGCCAAAACCATGTCACGCTGGTCATCCCTACATACACAGTAACACGGAATTAAACCACGCATTATTAGTGTCCGCCCGACCGTGGACAGATAACTGACCAAACCATTAACACGATTTGAAGCGTCCGTGTCCATCAGTTTCGCCGAATTCCTCGCCGTGCCTTCCACTGATTCACGACATTTATCTTGAAATCCATTAGGCGAGGAAATTATCAGATCCTCATCCGCTTAAATCACTCTAATTTGACGAAACTGCGTGTATAAATTGTGGAGCGACACGTTTAACACGGTCAACGAATTGGGAATACTTTAAAATTACTGAAACTATGATGCGTTCTTAATTTCGATTGTTCATGGATGTTGATGCGCAAGATTCAGGTTAAAGACTGTGACTGTCAAAAGATGTCTTTAAAGTTCAGGATTCCAGACGGTCGAAAGTGAACTCGATCAAACACAGGGGCGTGTCTATGATTATGTGTGGGGTCGTAGCCCGGGGATTGTAAATTGTTTTCTGCAGATCGGAGAACACTAAACAAACGTGAACTTTTTTTTCTTGTAATTTTTCATGGGTTTTTTGTTTTGTTTTTTGTTGTTGTTGTTTACTTTTAAAATAATTTTTTAACATTTGTTTTCAGTAGTAATGGTTTTGTAGTAAATTCTCACCCAGTCAAAAGAAGATTCGGACAAAATCAGTGAGGAATCAAGATTTGCAAAACGTGAGCGATTCAGCCCGACAACTTAGTGTTGTGTTGAAATGCGTATGTTTAGTATGGTACCGAATGGATACAAAGTGTCTTCTGCTATTTATCATTATTATTAATGTGCAAATGCCCTTTGGCCTTAGAGGAATTCATAGACATGCGGAGTGCAATTTGATGAGAGGAGGGGAGTATCTTTGAACCTAAGAGATCACCAATAAATCTGTCACTGGATCTTGAAGAATAAATTGTGTGACAGCGTACGTTGAGTTTATAATCATGGGGAGGCGAATTCTAATTTAATAAATGTCCATGGGAGTTATGATAAGAATGAACTGTACCCTCCAAACTCGTCTCACCAGCTAGGTAAAAATAAATCTTGGCGCGAGATGATGAAAAGAATGTTTAATGATACCAGAAAATATAGTTGACATTTATGTGATAGTCCTCAGAAGAATTGCACTTCTATCACTCTTTTCATTAGAAGCTATGGTCTTTTATAAGCTCTTTCTAACATACATGACATCACATACCATAACCTTTGACATCAATTGTGGAAAGAAAAATGGTCCACAAGATCCTCTGAAGACGATCAGTCACACCATTTCCTGAATACCAGCTATCTATCCGTTCAACAAGTGCTCCACAACTGGTTCACCAAAGGCCGTTGTATGTACTCTCATATATGTGGGGGAAATGTATATAAAAATACGTTTCTGCTTATGTGGCGGCAGCGTGTTTCCTCTAAATGAAATGTGTAAAAATGGCCATATGAATGACGTCAAATAGCCGACGATATCTGTATACGTCTTTCTTAATCACAGCTAATAATGATGCAAAACATATTACTTTAATATCAGAAGAAAACGGATAAGAAACATATATATTTCACAGGCTACTAGTATTTAAGAAGAACCTGGCGAGAGATAAGAGGTTTCCCGCGCGAATTCGCGTGAGCAGACGAGAATGAATTATTACTAAAACCAGCTGAAGGCTCAGCTTATAGTATCTGATTGCACTAATCTGTAACACAGCAATAAAACATGTTAATCCTCGGTTACGATAAACGTGCATAATTAGAGAGAGCTGGTCGTGATAGTGTGGAATAAAGCGCCAGGTTTAATACCTGTTATCAGCACGCCAGACTGCTAGCACTGACCGCTGTGGTTGAGACTCGGTTTCACACATACCGCGGCCAGACGAGCACTTCCAGCTGACCCAAACTTGAGAGTTTGTAGTTTATTGCTTTATCAAACCAAATCTAAAAGATATCTGTGATAGGCATAGCTGTACTGTCTTGCATCCCAAATATGACGGAGATCGTAACTGGGACCCAAGATAGGCGTTTTCTATAACAGCTTGTTCTGAATGTAGAAGTTATCCTGTCTTGAACAATGGCTGATGTCATAGCTTAGGGCCCAATGCAGGCGATGTCTGTGGGAAAGTGCATATAAAAGATCCCTTGCTGCTTATTGAATAGAGTAGCCTATATGGCGGTAGCTTGTTTTCTCTAAAACAAAATGTGTCGAAATGACAATATTTATGACGTCAAATAGCTGATGATAAAATAAAAAAATCAATGTGTTCCATTGGCGTCGTTAAACAAAACAAATTTTACGCATTTTTTGAATGGAGAATTTTAACTGTTGGACGTTGTTGCGTGTTTCTATGGTGGTTTTCGTATTTCTGACCTATGTTGTGATGGTTTCAGTGTTTCTGGTGTGAATGGCATGACTGTTGGACGTTGTTGCGTGTTTCTATGGTGGTTTTCGTATTTCTGACCTATGTTGTGATGGTAGTGTTTCTATGGTGGTTTTCGTATTTCTGACCTATGTTGTGATGGTAGTGTTTCTGGTGTGAATGGCATGACAGGCAGGTGTGCTCTCCTCTGCTTTATGAACCTGTAGCGCTTTTCACATCGGATTATTCATTTCCAGATTGGTGCAAGATGGCAAGCTCTAAAGAAACTTAATAATACCCCCTACCTCGCGTGTTTGTTTATCCGACCTTCACACCTCCAAACGATGTCCTTGCAAGGAAAGTAATGTTTTAATGACACTTCACTCCATGGTTTATGAATCAGCTGTGAGTGTTAAACATGTGGATTCAATTTGAGGAGTTTGGGAGCGGGATGTAGCTCAATCGGTAGCATGCCAGTCTTTGGAGTGGTCGGTTGTCGGATCGATCCTTCTCAGTTGACCCATCTGCAATTTTGGCCATTTTACGTTCCAACCTATGCTCCACAACTGGTTCATCAAAGGCGGTGGTATGTGCTATCCTGTCTATAGGAAAGTGCATATATAAGCTCTCTTGCTGCTTATAGGAAAGAGTAGCCAATGTGGCGGAAACGGGTTTCCTCTAAAAGAAATGTGTCAAAATTACCATATCAATGACGTCCAAAAATCAATGTGTTCCAGTGTCGTCGTTAAACAAAACAAAACAAAACTTTTGAGTAGCTTGGTTTTATCTTGCTCACATGTAACAACATATTTACAATGTTTAACTATCAACGTTTAATATAAGTCTCAAGAATTTAGATCCTTAGTAACCGTGACACGTTTTATTTTACGACGCCACTAGAGCACATTGATAGTTTTTTAATCATCGGCCATTGGACGTAATTTTGAGACATTTCTTCAGAAGAAACACGCTTCCGCCACATAGGCTACTCTTTCCGATAGGTCATGTCATGTGGTTTAACGTCTACGTTCAAAGCCAGGCTGTTATAGCAAACGCCTGTCTCGAGCGCAGTTAATGGTTTTATCCATCCACCGCGTCCAGGACAGGGAAAAAAGGGGAGGGAGCAGAGGGGGCACGGTCATACTAACGGAAACCATTGAGTTCCCGCTAGCCCAGTCTTCCGATAAACAGCAAGGGGCCTTTTATATGCACTTTTCCACAGACAGGTCAACACATATCATGACTTTTGATTAACTAGTTCTTGCCATTGGTTGGAACAAAAAAATAGCTAGATAGAGCTACGTCCGGCTCCTTCCTCAGTGAAATGAGAAAATCAGTTTTCACAGAACGTCTGTAGTATGTGCACTACTTAAGAATGATTTATCAGCGAAGTTGTAAACGCCATGTTAACGTGGAGACGGATTGCTTTGCAAGGACAGACTATGCAATTACTATAAAACGACAAAAAGAACCTACATTAAGTGAATAGCTGGTTTTCAAAAGACGTCTTTTCCAACGAGGTTTTCATTATTGTATATTAGTAGGTGTGTATCATATTCAACTGCGAGACACAATTATGCAGTTCGGTTGTCGGCGGAGAAACACGATCGTAGGTTTTTTCATTCCGTAATGAGATAGGCGGGACACCCAGAAATTGTTACGCCACTTGAATCTCTTCAATCAGATAAGGTTCTGACTAACGCAACTAACAGGGTGAACAGTCTTCAAACTGGGAGATAACCAGTCGATTATTAATAGACTGGACATAGCGCAACTATTCATAAGTTCACAGTGTATTGTGTTGTGGAATCGACTGATGCTCACAAGGGCGGGCTATAATTAAATTTTAAACTTAGGCAATATGGTGACATTAAAATTTAGAATTAACAATAAGTATATTACTTCTGATTTGTACCATGTTTCTTTAGTGTGTGTGTAGAATTGTGCAATATTCTACGTCATAATATATTTGAAGACAAATGACCAGTGGTTCCATAACTGGTTTAACGGTGTCGTGCCACTTGGTCGAATTCCCAATTGGTCGAAATGCCATTTCGTTGAATAATAAGTGCTTGTCTGTTATGTAAACACTACCTGATTACCAACGTCTTTAATGAGCTGACCCATCAATTGAGATGACGATTATTGTCGATAGTTTCTCCATGGCCTCTTTATGTTTATATAAGTTTTGATTATAGACAATGGTTTATTTAGCAAAGTACATACACAGTCTGCCGTATATAAACATATGTTCAACTGACGATACTTTCTCAATGGCCTCTTTATGGCCTCTTGAGTATATAAGATGTTTTTAAAAAATAACTACAATGTACATACATGTGTATTTACAATTGCAAAAATGGCTGGCTTACGCAAAGTAGAATGTGTGCAGTCAAATAGTGGAAAACAACAGGTGTTATTAGACGGCTATACGTACAGTCAAAATCGCGTTAATGAAGAAGCCACATATTGGAGATGCACTAAACGGCCATGTAAAGGCAAGATCACCACAGTTGCTGGTTTCCTGAGAAATAGCTTTGGTCATGACCATCCTCCGAGTAACGAACCAACCGTCAAGTTCGTGAGTACCATGAGAAAGAGAGCACGATCAGAAACAACACCAATGCAACAGATTTTCAACGACGAGTTAATGAAGGAAGCAGACCAAGACATCCCCACGTTTCCCAGTATCAAGAGTTCCATGTACAGACAGCGACGAACCATGATGCTTGTTCTCCCACAGACACTCCAAGACGTCGATCTGCAGGGCCCATGGTCTCAAACACATGATGGCAAACGATTTTTGTTATTCAGTGATGGCGATGCAGATAAGATGGTTGTCTTCTCTACTGAAGATCAACTGAGGCTTCTCCAAGAAGCGGACACGATCTACATGGATGGAACGTTCACCTCTGCTGTCCACAACTCTGGAACCAACTCTACAGTTTGCATGCCCGTAAAGATGATCAGACCTACCCACTAGTGTACGCCTTGCTTCCAGATCGATAGACTACCACCTACGTCCGTCTGTTTGAGAACCTGAAGACCCACGTTCACCGCATGTTTAACCGTGTATTGGACCCCGTTTGCGTACAGACATACTTTGAAATGGCAGCTGTCCGTGCAGTGGAGCAGTCGTTTCCTAATGCAGACATCAAAGGCTGCATGTTTCATTATACGCAGGTCATTTGGCGAAAGACACAACAGATCGACCTAGCTGAACAATACAAAAATGATGATTCTGTCAAAACCTGGGTTAGAAGAGCTGCCGGTCTGCCACTACTTCCCATAGTCAGGTCCCATTTCCCCAAAAGGTGGAAGGTGCTAGCATTTTTTTAGGATTTTGGCCAGCATAGATTTTTAGCATAATTTGGGGGTGCTGAATCCAAAAAAGTATGCTGGCCTTCGGACAAGTTGCGTTTAATGGGTCAAAAACAAAATGGCCGCCAAATGGTTACTAAAAATTATAAAATTCGCATCCAAGTGTTTTAACAGCATTATTTTGTGTTATAGACACCAACCAGTGTTAACATATACTCTTGAAATAACCTGAACAAAATAGTGATGCATCTGAGTTGATAAACCAAGATGGCTGCCAATAATCAGTTTCCATCTCCCAAAAAGGTGGAATGCGCCACCATTATTTTATGATTTAGGCCAGCATAGATTTTTAGC
>JAUTWP010166605.1:0-20669 GCA_033042655.1 Cyathermia naticoides
TGCCTATTACTATAGTTGCAACTCCATGCTGGTATTAACATATAGAAACCTATTGATTTATTCCCTTTCTAGCATCATTAATCCGTTACCTTTTCTGTTACCAAAACACCGTTTGTTACCTTTTTTATTCGGGTAACATGCTTTTTCCAGCAAATATTTTTGTTGAAATTTTGAAAATTCGCGGGAACATTGATCAAAAAAAGGTAACAAATCTTGCGAAAAGGTAACAAATAAGACAAAAAGGTAACAAAAAGGTAACAGCTTTGAAACGCTGTGGATACCATGAATAGTAGTTATTATATATATAAAGAAGAAAAAACTTGAAATGTTACCTTTTTTTTCTATATTTTTATGTATTCTGTATCTCTCTCCTATAAGCACTCTTTTTCACTGAAAAAAGGTAACGGGCTGAAATTGGTCATTTTCGGGCTTATTTTGAGTGATTATTCGACTGTGACGTGAAATCGCCTATAAAACACCGCCGATTCGCTGTGTGGGTGTGTAGATGAGGATTGGGGATACGAGTTTAGTCCAAACGGCACGCTCCCTTCGCCCCTTTTCCAATTTGAATGGTAATTTAACCCCCTGCGTCTGCAAATGCCTTAAATAGCCTGTTTTTGTATCCATATTTCACCACAAATTTTGAGAAACCCTTTGAATTCATTTTGTGCTGTTAGGTGGATCTTAAGAATAGGCTTTCGTGTGCTTTCTTTTCGTCACTATTTGAGCCTATATGCCGGTGCTTATTCTCGTTGATCTGCTGGTGGATTTATACCTCCTGAATTTCCCACGATTAAGCAGTTGCTAGCTTTACTGCTGATGGAACTTCTGGATCTGCTGGAGAGATGGTGAAGCAGGCGGGTTGATACTGCCGAATTGCTGGAGATGGTGAAAAGCAGTATCAGGAAGCAGTTTTTTTTCGGGAGAGGAGTTCCGTTGCTCGGGATAGTTTTCTTCCTTCCTGAGAGGGTTATACAGAATTCCTGCTTTGGTTATATTATGTGCTGGTTTAACATAATCAAAAAGTGCAGACTTCTCCGCCTTTGGCAGGGGGAAAATTGGTTAGTGTAAAATAAAAGCCCTATTCGGGCATTACCTTACGTTTCTTATTTATATTCGTCGGGTATTCTGGATGGACGGGGATTTCTTGAGGGATACTTGAATGTGCCTAAAGCTCACATTTTAATTGATACTCAATATTCTCTGTCATAGCAGTATTTACGCTTAAGCATTTTTACTGCAAGCCTCCCAGCGTTTACCCTTCCTGGTGTAAACTTAGAGATTTATTGCTCCTTTCTAGTTTAGAGACATTTCGGTCTATGTTAATCAGATAACCGATTAACCTCTCTCCCATATTACATATGTTTGATTATCTTCTGAATCGTTATCTCATCATGTGTATTCCATTTCAGATAGTGAACCATTAATATCTCAGTTGAATCATATGTATCCAGACAATCCACTTCCTATAAATCTGTTATCCATCTTTCTTTTCCTGATCTTCTTTCAATACTTTCCTATTCCATACATATCTAATGTTTGTTTTATAGTCAAGCCGCTTTTATCTTTCAGGTTAACATAATAGTTTTTGCTTTTAGGTTTTATCCTTGCCATGTTTACACCAATCCTTTGTATTCTTCAATTAAGCTTTCTACTTTGTTGTAGTATTCTTCGCTTGTTTTGTATTGCGATGTTTCTTTAGCTTCGCTTATTTTGTTTTCTATAGTTTTTATGATGTCCGTAATACATACGTTGATATCATCATTAACTTCATAACCGAAATCACTAGCTAATCACTTTCTGATTTGCAACTCTAATTTATCTTTCATTACTCACTCCTTTCTGATTTTATCTAATTCTCCTTCATCTCATACACTGATTTGTTCTCCGTGTTTAGTCATTGTTATATGAGTTATGTTATCATCATCATTATCATATTCAACTGTTAAGTTTTGACCGAACTCTTTGAAATCATCATCATCATTTATGTTGTCTATGTTTGCTTCGAACTCTTCAACACTTGTTATTTCACCTGTGTTATCGAAGTGTGTTAAACCATATTCTACTAATTTATTCATTATGCTTTTATCTCTAACAGCTTTATCTAAAGCTACCTTTACAACTGTATCATAATCTTCTTCTGTTGTATATCTGTAACTTTGTTGCGGAAAGAAGTAGTATGCAAACTCAGTTATCTTACCGTTAAATGTATCTATTTCAAGTGTCCCGTATTTAAGGTCTTCTTGAATACATTGTTCATTCATAACTCTTTCAACGATTTTATCTTCGTTAAACTTTTCTTTTATTCCCTTACAGAAATCTTCCAATACTATTCTTAATTCTTTTTCTAATTCTTTTTTATCCATTTTTCTTTTCTCCTTTAATTAACATATCCATAATTTTATTTTGTGTATCGTTTAGTATGTTTTTTATTCCTTCTTTTAGCTTATCAACTTTAATCATCTCAATATAAATTGAATTAATGTCATCGCTTCCGACAGGTTCGTCTTCAATTTGTTCTAAAATTTCAACGTTTAATACAAACTTTTCTTTGTTAATCATTTCCATGATTTCTATCATTGCATTAGTTCTTATTTCTGCTATTTTCTTTTCCACTTTATTTCACCTCCTCTCTGATTTTTCTCAACTTAGAAGATAATTCTGTATATCTATCGTTATCTTCTTGCTTAACATATCCGTCTTCTGTATTTAGTGGTTCATATTTTGCCATTAAGTCTATCATCTCTGTTTGTATCTTTATGATTTTGTTTGACTTTTCTAATTCAGTTGCTTTTAAATGATATAACTCACTATGTATATCATTTCTATTGGAATGATCTTCTCAATCTCAACTCTCTAATTTTTCCATTTCTTTTAACTCTTTTAATAGTTCTAATTCTTTTTTACTTTTATCCATTTTATTTCACCTCCTTTCTATTCAACGCTTCGGTATCTAATTCAGCTAAGTTTTCATTCAAACAAAACGTTATAAAGTCTTGCAACCCGTGTGTGTTATACGCTTTCTTGAACTTGACAAACGCTTCTTTTATTTCTTTAGTCATCGTTTGCCTCCTTACTTTCGCATTTACCTAGAGAATCTTTTGTTATTGATATCAAGCATTCTTGTTCAGACTTAGATTCATATAAATAAATTGCTTCTATCCTTCCATCTTTATCAAAGTTGAATGACGCCTCTTCTCACTTATGTTCTATGGTAAAGTATCTATCACCTTTGAATCTGTTTGATTCTATAGATTCAACTATTTCATCGAATTCTCATCTGATATCATTAGTATATTCAAGCAACTCCTTTATATATAGCTTATCTTTATCGTTAAGTTTTATAACTTTTGGATCTGGAAGTTCGTTAATCAACTTCTCGAATAGATCGTGTGCAGAGTTGTCTAACGTATTGTTATTAAGCTCTTTATTTAATACTTTAAATGAGTGTGCAAATTTACGCAACTCGAATTTTAATTCTTTTTTATTCATGTTTCTCCTTGCTCAGTTACGCCTTAGAGCTTGCGGTATTTTATTTAACTTTTATAATCCTGATTTATAGTTAAGTTTTCATCTTTTTATAGATTGCAATGTGTAATCATCATCTAATCAATTTATCAAACTTTCCTCTATACCGAAGTTGAATAATAATCAACCATTTACAAAGTCTTGTATTTCTTCAGTTGCGTGGCTAAAGCTAAGTTCTTTATTTTTGAATTTAACTACAAACAATCCGTCTTCTCATTTTTCAAAGTCGACATCAGTAATTTGTTCAACGCTTATTTCGTTTGTAGCGATTGATTTTAGATTTTCTTCCTTATTTATAAAGTTTACTCATCTACTTTTCAACTCTTCATCTACATTACTTCTACTTGATTCTTCAAATTCTTCTGCTGCAATTCCCATTTCAGTATAATGATCTACTTGACTTCTTAGTTGTGATTCTATATCTTTTCCAAGAGCAGCCTCTTCACAGAACACTATGTGTTCAACAAATGAACTGCTTGTATCTATAGTTTCAACTTTTCCATAAAGTATTATGTCTATCTGATACATATCTTCGTCATAGTTAGTTGGACTGAAGAATGCTTGAATTAGCACGTCGTCGTGTTCTCCTTTCTTAGGAGTGACACCATCGTTTCTATCTCAATATGTGTATCCGAATTCTGCAGTGAAGTATCTGTTAATTCATTCTATATCGTGGTATGTAGTAGTCTTTATTTCTGACTTCATTCCCTCTCTATATAATCTTCTTATGTTTGGATATTTAGTTCAATCTATCTTGATAAGAGCTACATCTTCTTTAAAGTTTCATTCAGCGTGTGAATCAATTTCTTTATTAATAAATTCCAATCTTTCTTTTTTGTCTGTTATTAATTTAAGTTCATCCATATTAACTATGCAGTCAACCATTTCTTTTATTAATAATTTTCTTTTGTTATCCATATTTTATTTACCTCCTTTCTTTATTTCTTTTTTAATACCTTCAAGTATTGTGTTTGCATCAAGCTTTATATCTTCATGCCCTTCAACTCAATATCTTAAATCAGAAAACATACCATCAAGATACTCTTCATAAGTTATACCTTCAGACTTTATGTGGTTTTTGAAACCAATTGTCTTGAAGTGATCTCTTCAAAGCTTTTCTTCGTATTCTACTATTGAGTTAGTAACTTCTTTTGAGTTAAGTTCTTTAACTCTAATTTCGAAATCTCATTCAGTATCTATTTCTCTTACATTTATTAATACCATCTTAGCCATTACTTACCTCCTTTCTTTTTGAAAACTCTAGGTTCTGGTGGTAAAAAGTGGTCGTAAGTTTTTAAAGCTTCTTCCTTAGTGTCAGCTACTACAACGTATTTTGTTTTACCATCTATAATTTTAAAATTTGCCATTATAATTCCCCCTTTTTATAAGCCTTACTTATTTCGCTACTCATCTCAATTGCAATTTTATCACTGAAACCAACACCTGTTAAAATATCAGCGTCACTCCCAAGTTCCCTTACACTATTAATTCCATCGTCAAAATCATCAACCAAGTTTCTAATGTCTATTAACAAGTCGTTGTATTTACTAACTCTTGGATCAACCATTAAATTTCCTTCTAGTATCTTTACCGTATCTTCTGAACTTAATTTTATTTTAAGTGGAATAGTTCCATTTGATTCGACATATACCTCTATGCAGTCATGCCAAACTTGAACTGTTTGTATATATGTAAATTGTTCACTATCATTTATATATCAAACATAATTTGTATTTTCCTTAGCTTTTCAATAACGCATTGATGCGCTTTTGTTTATAATTGTTACTTTCATTACTCATCACCATCCATTTCTAATTCGTATTCACCCATTTCAATTTGTTCTAATATGACATAATCATCTTCTAAATTGTTGAATGTTATAACTCCAGTCTTAATCTCAAAGTCATCCTCGTATATTTCTACATATGAGTATTCAACTCCTTGCTGTATTTTAACTGCAGCAACAGAAGATGGCTTTCTATCAATTCCAATTGATAATACAACATCGAAGTCTTTGACTAATTGCTGTATTGCATCAACAGCTGTTGTAGCTAATTCTATTCTTTTTGTTTTATCTAACATTACTTACCTCCTTTACTTATTGATAATACTTCAACATTTTTATTCTTAGTAGATTTGAATTCTTTTTTAACTATTGATATAGCCTCTTCGTTCGAACTCGCTCCTATCTGGTATTTATTCTTACCATCTCACAATATGTATGTATATTCTTTTGCCATTATTCACCTCCTTTTTTGTATTTTATTAAATCAAGTTCATATCCACGCTTAACAAACGCTTTCTCTCAATCTGTTTCTGTATATTCTTTAAGACCGTTTTCATCAGTTATGCACATACCGTTGTAATAATCCAAGATAAGATCAATGAAATTATCCTCAGTATATTCAACAACTAACTTGTTTTCTGTGTCATACAAGAATACCTTATTGTCTATTCAACTTCTCGCACCCATTCAACCGATATAACCGGCTGCTAAGTTTACTCATTGCAACTTATCTATTGATGGTATATCTTCAGCATCTACTTTATGCTTTATTTGTTTAATCATTATTCACCTCCTTTCTTTGATGTCTTAATGCAGACGACTTACATAATGCTCCGCATTCTTTACAGAAGTGATTAATGAAAGTCCCTCCAACCGGAATGTATCCATTTATAAGTGCGAAACCTTTTTCGTGTTTGCAAGTTAGATACTTTTCTCCTCCTACAACTTTAGGTATTTTGTTTAAGTCATATGTAGATTTATTCTTCAGCTCAAAATACTCTTTTGGTTCAAGGTATTCTATTGTCATATCCTCCTCCTTTTCGATTGTATTCCTCACCCACTAGTGAATGGATGGAACATAGATACTCTCCTTGTTATCTTTTCTAACTCCCTATCTATAAGCTCAACTCTTTTAGAGTCGTGATTTATGAAGTCGTATTGTATAAGTTCGTTAGATAATACCTTTAACTCTCTAATACGCATATACTTCTTATTTCTATGAAGGATCTTCATTGCCTCTTCTGATAGTATTTGTTTATCCCCCTCGCATATATCTATGTATACGTTAGTTTCATTAGGGTTTCATTTGTATATATGTTCGTTAAATACAATTACTTCCCTTTTAAATATGTCGTCTTTTATACCCATATTTATGCTCCCTTCTTTTTTGTAAATATTCTAAACTTGCTTAACGTCTTTATGTTATCTAACTCTGCATATGATACGAATATCTCGAATGTTATCTTATCGTTTTCTAATCTATCCATGAGTTTGTATAAAGTCGGGAATGCTGCTTGACCTTTAACTTGTATGCCCTTTATAAATGCTTGTTTAGATTCAACTATAATGTCATATCCTAATGCATCTTCAGCTACAGTTGCAAGTCTTACCTTATATCCTTTTTTGGAATAAACTCCCTTGTAATAAAGTAATGCAGCGGATTCTCGCAAGTCTCCAAGTTCTTTATCTCTATTCATCTATGCCTGCCTCCTTAGCTTTCTTAACTATTTTTTCATCAACGTTTCAGAAAGATATCTCTATATTTAAAACACTCACACTGTGATTGCTTGATAAAGAATCTATGATTGTCTTAAGCAACCCTCCTACTGTTTCGTTGTGCTGTCAGTTTTCTAAAGTTCCTGTTTCGAACTCATCTTTCATACCTCTGCTTGAATCAGTGAATGAGTATTTAACTGCAGATTCACAGTCATTCTTCATAAGTCATTCTATATCTTTTATTCTATTTAATATATTGATTATCATCGTTAACCTCCAGTGTAAGTCTTAAGAAAGATACACCTTGATGCACTTTATATTGTGATGTTAATTCGAATTTCTTTTCTTTTAAAAGTTTATCAACTGCAACTATACCCAATACAGCTAACGTGTTAACGTGGTTAGCTCTTAGCTCAGCTCTTATTGAGTTGTTGTTTATATATCTCAATATATATTTCTCTCTATCTATCTTGTTATCTATCAATCATTTATCAAAGCTTTTTATTGCATCAATAATAGTTGTCTTCTTTAAGTTTGGTAAGAAGTCTGTTTTAATGTTATTTGACATTTCTTTTCCTTTCTCCTGATTCATTGAACAGGTTTGATATGTATTCATTGTGATCCTTTGAGCTTCCATTTTTTATTCCATTTGAAAGCTCCTTTATTACATCCAAAAGCAAGTCACTATTTTTATAGTGTGCGTATGGTATGTTTGTTATATCTACTATCTTTTTAGTTATAGCTGTTATAACCTTCTTAGTTTGATTGTTAATCATATTTACCTCCTACGGTTGATTAAGTTTATAGTCATTAATTGGACTTGACAATTCTCTTAGCCATCCTTAATACTAATCTAGCTGGAATTAATCTCTTGTCTTTTAAAAGTTTTAATAGTTCATCTCTATTCTTTTCTACTTTGAAACCAAATTGTTTTCAAGATAGTTGGTATCCAACAAGTGCTAAATGCAATTCATATTTTTCACCTTTGTTAAAGTTGTTTACATCAGCAACATAAATTATGTTTAGGCTATTTCCCTCTTCAATCATTACGTATGTAGATCCAGTTCTAACTATCTCTCCACTAACGGTTCTCTTAAATATAACCACTCTCACCTCCTTTCTTTATCGGTCTATCTCATCAGTGCCATGCGACCAGTCATGACAGACAACCCGAAGGTTGTTTCGATTAAGAATATATATCTTTAATCCCTGTTATAAGGTTTGCACCTTCTTTTATTATTTGTGAGTTTCCATCAGTCTCACTTCCATCACCAGGAAATGCATATATCTCTTTTCCTAAGTTAAGTAATTGTGTTGCTATACTATCAACAGCACCATCCTTTGTAGAAGAGACTAACACAAGTGATGTTCCAAATGCTGCAGTTAATCTGTTTGAGTTGTTAAGAGTATCCTCTGACATCTCTGCTCCTGAAGGATATTCACTTACAACAACTGTGTTCTTGTTAAGATCCTTTCATTCTGGTGCATCTATCCCTTTAGGTGATACTATCATTCTCTTAGCATCAGGATAAGCATCTTGTATCAGCTTATCACCTTTAAATTGGTGTGACGCAGTTACAAAACCATGTTTCTTAGCTATTTCAGATATGTGATCCTTTATAATGCCTTTAGATTTATCACTATCATCTTCAGACATAACAACTATGTAGTTTGTGAAGTCAATTAGCTTTCTATCTCCTTTGTAGAATAAAACAAATGGTGGCTTGTATGCTTCCTTAAGTTTCTTAGGATAATTTTTATCAAGGATTGTAATGTAGTCTCCATGCTTACCTTCCTTAAGTTCATCTTCAAGTTTCTTTATTTGAGATAATTCAACTTTCTCTTTATCTTCTAAAGCCTTGTAGATTCTGTCTCAATCTCCTTTGTATTTGATTGCGAAAAATATTAAAATAATGTTCATAATGTTTACCTCCTCAGGTGGGCTGAGCATCACAGCTTGCTGCTATTCAGTTGTTAGTTTAACGACATCACGGTCGTGTTGCTATATACCATCAATTATTAAATTGACAATGGCCATATCAACTATATTTAAGTCACTGAACTTGTTAGCATTCATTATTGCTAAGTATCGTTCAACTAATGGATCTGAAATTACTTCATTTGTTTGATTGCATAATAATCTCTTAACGGTCTTTCAGCATCTTTTAGCTTTCTCTACAACGTTATAAACACAATTAAGTTCATTTAATTGAACTTCCAATGGTTTAGATTCATCATATTCATATTTATTTGTTCTGAAGTTTATATTCTTCATTACAACAGATACATCTTTGGTGATTTTATTTTCCATGTTTATGCTCCTTTGTAACAGCATTAATGCTGTATGATAATTGTTTTTGTTTGCTTGTTAGCATTCATTAACTTATCTTGCTACGCAACTTCACTGATTCTTTATAAGAGTTAACTTTTGATTCAAGTTTAATCTTCTTATCAGCAACCAACTCAGTTCTAGTCTTGTTTCTTGAGTTTACTTCTCTTTCGAATTTTCTAGCTCATATCCTAGCCTGTATGTCTGTCATGTTATTCAGCCTCCTTTCTGCTTGTTATTCCACGTTTGTGCATAAACCTTACAAGACCATAATTCTTCTTGTCAAGGTATATCATCTCATTAGCTTCATATTCACTAATAGGATACTCACCTGGATATGGATGTGTAGCATATACATATGACTTTTTATTTTGGAATCTAATTTGTATTTTTATTCCTCCAGTATAGTCTTTTGTAGTGCTAACTATTCTAATACTATTTGCCATAATATTACTTCCTTTCTATTTGCTTGCTTGTATTTCTAATTCATCTCAGTTTTCAATTACAAATGTCATTTGTTCTTTTGTAATACCGATACATTTTGAATCAAGCATATTACATCTACCACTATCTCTTACTTCTTTGAACTTGTTAAACAGTTCTATTTCTTGTTTATCAAACATATTCACCTCCTTTCTTTATTGTTAATGAGAAACTACTTAAGCTATATTCATTGCAGCTTTAAATGCTTCTATATCTCTTTCAAATTCCTCATTGATTTTTACTACTTCCTCTTGCAATGCAGCAGATTCTTGTTCGTTAAGAGAAAAGTTCTCAAAATTCTCTTGTGCTGCTTCAAGTCTTTCCTTATCAACAACTTCAACGCTTTTGTTTGATTCGAATAGTGTAACTATTCCTTCATATATTCTTGACATATTCACCTCCTTTCTTTGTTTGTGGTGTGTCTTGCAAGCAATTGATCTCCCCTCGCTTGACACATATAAACAAACTTAATAGTTTGTATTATCTTTGTTTTTTGGGATTAGTCTTAACTCACTCCTCAAATTCATCTGCCAATGATGTTAGCTTAGTATAGCTATAAACTATTTTCTTAACTTGTGATTCTACATCCTTAGCAATAGCAGCATGTTTTTCTCCTATAAAACAAGAAGTTATACTATTGTCTTCACCTCAAAGTGCATATTCAAACTTAGTATTAAAAAACGCTTCTACTCACATTAAACTATGACGTGTAACATCTTTTGTTTCACCATATGAATGTCTTATGTCTGGATACTTAGTTCAATCTATTGTTACAATACCTGAATCATGTGTTATGTGAACTCAAGCATTTTCTTTGATTTCCTTCTTAATATAATTTATTCTTTCATATCTAAGTGAAAATGAGTTAAGTCCTTTCATATAAACTAAGTTGTCACGCAACTCTTTAAATAGTAATTCTTTTTTGTTATCCATTTGTATTCACCTCCTTTCTTTGTTTTACATTCATTCTTATAAACTAATTAAAGATTAACAAATGAAATTAAATCGAACATCTTTGTTTTATAAATGAACAATACATTATCAATACTGTTCGCCTCAGCTACTGTAACTACTGCATGGTCTTTACGATAATCAATTTTAATAATCGATTCGCTATCTATAACTGCTTCTATAGCTGCTTTGATTTCCTTCTTAGACATAGTGTCCTCCTTTCTTTGTTTGTGGTGTAGTTAATAAGCAATTGATCTCCCCTTACTAACTACATAAAAAACAATTGATTAGTTTACATAATCAACTGCTTGTGTTTTATAATCTACAACTACAACATTAACTCAGCTGTTATCACGCACTGTGAATCTAACAACAGCATGGTCTTTATTAAGCTCTGTGCTTAAGAAGTTTATTTCAGTTGGTTCTGCAACATCAATCATTCCTTCCTCATATTCATAAGCAACTTGTGATTTAGTTATAGCATCTTCAATAGTTTTAATACTTAACATAGTGTCCTCCTTCCTCCAGTTATAGTCAAGGTGACTTGGGTTTTACTTTCTTGATAGGGGGGGGTGTATAATTTATCTATATCAAAAACTTAATTTGACACTGTGAATGGGTAATGACCACCCCTTATCTAATCTTCAGCGACGAGGCATTTTTCTGAGTGTTTTCCAATAAATGAAGGTCTTTAGTGTAGTAGCAGACATACTGATTGATTGCTAATATAAAATACTTATAACGGAGTTATAAAAATATACCTATAAGTTTTGTATAATGTTTTCGGAGGTATCTATGGGAAATGAATTCTTGAAAGGATTAGAAGAGGAAAAAAAGTCAGTAGATTCTAGTTTGG
This sequence comes from Cyathermia naticoides, assembly GCA_033042655.1. Taxonomy (NCBI): domain Eukaryota; kingdom Metazoa; phylum Mollusca; class Gastropoda; order Neomphalida; family Neomphalidae; genus Cyathermia; species Cyathermia naticoides. The sequence goes on from JAUTWP010166605.1 coordinate 11,650, forward strand.
AAGTAGTTAACGAGCAACACGGGAATATTAATGGAGGAGTTAAAGAATTTGGAACTGAAAATGCAGCGTTATTCGCTACGTATTTTGATAACACGCACAAAGGCGAAAAAGGACAAAGTTCATATAACAAAGCTCCGTTATCTTATTCAGAACAAATGAATCTTAATATATTTCAAGACGAACTGGCTACAGACGCAAGACGTAGGAAAGAAGGTCTTTCTGAACAAAATGTAGCGTTATTCAGGAAATGAGATAGAGACGTTAGGAATTCGCTTTCTTCAGGTAGAAAGATTAATTTAGACTTTATGATGAGTTCTAAATATTCAGAAGCAGCTTATAATGAATTTAAGTTTGAAAATGCTATGTATGACAAATATGTAGACGTAGGAAGACAACTATCTTCAGAAGAGTTTAAAATTGACGGTGAAGGTCATCTTAATTTAGCTGACAACATTCTTGACGAATTCAAGAACTATAATGGTGAAGAACTTGCTAAGACATATGACAAAATGTCAGTAGAGCAGAAAAGAATGCTTGGATTTGATTCTATAACAACAAGACAGGAATATGTAGATAGAATAAGAAGTGTAACTAGAGAAAGAGATGCTGCAAAATATAGAAGAGAACATTCTGTAGGGCATGGAATACTTACTTTTCTTAAATCTACTTTATCTAGCGCGATATCAGCTACTGTAGATATAATTAAATTACCGTTAGTTGCAGTTGAACTTGTAGGAGCTGGTTGCAAGGCTATAACAAACGTAATGGGTATAACTAGCGGAAACGCATTCGATAATGCAATAACTAAGGAATCTTTAGGTTGAAGTAAATCATTAGAAGAAGGAACTGTAGGTGAATTGGATAAAGCAATAGATCTTACTGAACACGACAAAAATACTGGATGAGGTAAAACTGGTAGTTATGTAGGTCAAGCAATAGAGATGGCTGCAGAGATCGGTCTTACAATGGGTGCGGCAACCGCAGCTAAATTTGCTGCTAAGGAAATATCTATCGTTGCAGAGAAAGTAGCTTCAAAAGGTATAGAGAAAATGGCTGAGAAAGGCGCAGAGAAAGCGGTATCAGGAATTGCGCAAAGAGCATTTAGAAAGTATCACGCAAAATTCATAGAGAAAGAAGCTATACATTCAGCTAAGAAATTAGGGGTAAAGGTAGATGAGGAAATAATCCTTGCAGCATCTCAAAAAGCACTTTCTAAAGAAAGTAAGTTATTATCTTCTAAAGCGTTAGAGGATAGTGTTGCAATAGCTACTGTATCACTAGCTAAGCGTGGTATATATGAAGTTACAGAACATACTTCGGCAAGACTTGCAGCTCACGCAGCAGAACATACTTGAGAATCAGCTATATCTAAAGGTATGGAGAAAGTTACTTCTGGAATAAGCGAACGTATGGCAGAGAAAACGGCAGAAAAAGGAGCTGAAAAATTAGCTGAAAAGGGAGCTGAAAAGGGAGCTGAAAAGGGAGCTGAAAAATTAGCAGAGAAAACGGCAGAAAAAGGAACAGAGAAATTAATTAAAAAAGGAATTAATAAAGCTGTTAAGAAAACTGCTGGACACAAGCTTGAAGAAAAAGTTGGTGAGATGATCGGTAAAATTGCCGGAAAGAAATACTTAAAACACTTCGGTTATAAAAGATTAATCAAAAAAGGTGGTGAAGCTCATCTAATAAGTTCTATGTCATCTAAATCAGGAACTGTTTTAGGTAAACTAACACAAAGAGCGTTCGGTAAGAAAGATGCATTCACTAAATTATTCGCAATTAAATCATTTGCAAACTCAATTCAACATTCGATAGATAAAGGTAATGTAGGATTTTCTGAAGCATTCATTAGGGCTTCTCTTTCATACGGTGGATCTAACATGGTGTGAGGTGGAACGTTCTCTAAAGAAGGAAACTTAATAGCTAAAATGTTTAAAAAGGATGCTGGTAAAGTTGCAGAAGGAACTCTTAAGAAAGGTATAGAAGAAGGCGGAATAAACGCTGTAAAAGAGAGTGTATCTAAAAGTGTTTCAAGCAAATCTTCAGTTATTGTATCTGGTATGTTTAAGGCTATGTTTAAACACTCTATAGAAATAACTAAGGTTGCAGCTTCTATGTTCGCAGACAGAACTATACAAGATATAATACAAGAAACATTCGCCAAAAATGATAATGGCGATAGATCATTCAATCTTATGGATACAATTAAAGGTGAATTTACATTAGATAAAATATCTCAAGATTTCATATCTTCACTTTCAATGCATGGAACTGGTTTGGTTGGTAGAAAAGCTATGGCCGGTATAGATAGACTTGGTAATAGAATACCTCACATACAAAGGAAAAGAAGAGATAAACTTGCTTTCTCTATAAACGAAAGAATGTCTGATACTAAACACGGTATAGGTAGAGCATGAAAAGACGTGTATGTAGATAGAGCTAGAGAATCATTCAAAGACAAAGATATAGCAAACGAAAACAAAGGTAATAAAATAACTGAAGCTGAAGTTATGGATAAGGCTATAGAATTGGCTATAAATGAAGGTGGAGTTGTATCTCACGTTCTATTTGAACACCTAGTAAAATCTGGTGCAGAGAATTATGCAATCGATTTAGTATCTAATACAAACAAGATAATGGATCACGTAAGCTCAAAGGTCTCAGAACTTAACAAGATACTTGATAAATCTATGTCAGAAATAAAAGTTGATTCAAACAAAATGTCAGATAAAGATTTCAGAGTATTCGTTCAAGAATCTATATTTAGAAATCAAAATGTTTGAGATGGAAGTAAAGCATATAAAGATAGATTCGGTCAAATAGTTAACTTGCAACCTATGGATATACTTTTAGCTCACCACTTCTCAAATCCAGAAACACTTAAAAACGGTAGCAGAAAAGAGATTACAAAAGACATTCAAGATTCATTCAATAAATCTATATACATAAAAAATGCAATTATAAAAAGAATTAGAGAGAAGACAAAAGAAGATACCAACTTATCTAAGAGAGATCGTAAAGAATACAACAAGAAAAAATTCGAAGAAATGTATTCATTTGTATCTTCTCGTAATACAGAACAAGTTAAAAAATTCTTTGAATCATCTAAAAACGAATCTGATTTCGAAATGAAGAATGCTATAAACGAAATATTAATAAACTTATACAAACATAACGAATCAGTAAATGCCAAAGCACTTGAAAACGCTAAAGTTACAGAGGAAGACCTTAATGAAGAAAATGCTCAAGGTAACACTAGTGCAGCTGAAGTGGAGAGAAAATATAAAAAGTCTAAAGAAGATTTTGCTGAATCTATAAAAAAATCAGAAAGTGAAGATGACTTATATAAAGCTATAAATTCTTTCTTCGGTGATGCAGGAGAATTAGAAGATATAGTATCGAAATCTCAGGATATACTTAAAAAAACAGAAGAAGGTAAAAATAAGTTTATAAAACTTATGGAATATTGATTTGATCCTAAACATAAAGATTCAAATCTTCATATGTTTGTTGATAAAGAATCATCTGGAAACCTTAAAAGAATTAAGACATATTACGAAATACATTCACTTTCACTTGATATAGAAAAAACAAAAAAACAATTCGCTGAAGTTAAAGATGTAATGAACAAAAACGAAAAAGTTAATAACGATAAAGAAGGAAGCATAATAAGAAACTCAGATTTAGATTTCGTTAAAGAAGATATAGATAAAAATATTAAATCAATAAAATCTATATTACGTGAATACAGAAACGAAAATATTTTCAAGACTGCAAATAAATTCATGTTTAATTCGGCAAATGATATATCTGGAGCTTACGAGAAATTACTTGATATGAAATCAGATGTAAAAAAAGGTCTTGAAATAATGAATAAAAGGGATGATAAGAAAGAACAAAGAGACGAAAAGGCTTTGAACGACATTATCGATTCATTAGAAAACCGTATTGTAAAACACGTTATAAAAGAAAATTCAAAAATTTTAAACAAAGTTGAGGACGTTAAAGACTTTGCAGAAAAAATTGATAAAAAACTTAAAGCAGGAGATGAAGTAGCTGCAGCTAGAATCGCAGCAGAAAAGATAGGAAAACTTAAAGGTAAAGATGGAGCTACAAATAAAGATGTTAATAAAATTCATACAACAATTAAAGAAGCTAAAGAGATTGAAGTTAATTCAATACGTAACGCAATAGATGCAACAACACAGCCTGAACAACAGATTAAAAAAGTTATTGATAAAAAACTTGATAACAACATAAAGATAAAAGGTGATATCAAAATATCTGATGCATCCAAAGAATATATGGGAAATTGAAATGAAATTATGGTAAAAAAATTCAATGAAAAATCTAAAGATGAACAATACAACGTAATAACAGTTGTAGAAGCTGAAGTTGATAAGAAAAAATGTCAGTAAATGCCTAATATAGGCATTTTTATATATGATATAATTTACATTATAAAGGAGTTGTTATGATTAAAAGAAAAAAAGCATGTTTGATATGGACTGATGCTGAGGCCATAAAAAAAATACAAATAAAACAAGCACTTACACTTGAGGAAGCTACAAGAGTATTCGATGAGTATAAAAGGGAAATTAACGCGCAGACATCTAAAGATAATTTCAGAAAAAGTGAACACCTTGTAGATAAGGCTGTTTCTGTTATAGATGATATAAGAAATGAAACAGGAAAATTTTCAGCTGACGAGATAATGGATATTGCAAAAGAAGTCCAAAAGAAATTTTATAAGCATGAAGATTACATAGCTTATCACAATTCTTATAAAACTATATTCGATTTAAAACTAAAGGAACATAACGACTCATTAGAATCTTGATCTAAAATTGATAAAGACTCTAAAAGCGATGATGATATAAGTAACCGTAACCTATCTGTTATAGATCCATTCGCAGAAGTTTCTGATGAAGGAAATGAAATAAAAGTTAATAAAGCAAGCAAATATGAAGATTTGACTTTTTACTTCAGAAATGAACGTATAACTTTACCATCTCCATACAGAGATGTAGAGATGAGAAGAAAAGAAACAAAACAAAAAATAGAAAAAGCTAAGTCTGAATATACTGGAGATATTTTAAAGGATGTAATAAAGGGTATAGAAGAAAATGGAAAAGAACACGAAAAGTCATTATCAAGAGAATCAGAGGAAGCTATAAGCGAATTTGTATACAATGGTGGTAAGGGATTTTTATCAGATTTCATAAAAAAGAATAAGTTAAAACAATTCGAAAAAAGGTCGTGAAAAAACCTTGATCTTAGAAGTTCTATATATTTCCTTGAAAAAGTTTCTGGAGCTAGCTCTAAAGAACAAGAACATAAAGAACCTCTTTATAGTTTTGATTACGCAAAGGATGATAACGGAATAATTCATAGAATAGGAGATGACAAAAATTATAAAGCATCTTTAGAAATGAACGAAAAATACAACTCAGTTGATAAATTAAAATTTTCAACTCCAGAACAAAAACGTTACGATAAAAGCACAAGAGAGATGGAAAAAGCAGACGAAGAAGAACGTGCATTAGAAGAAGAAAAAAATGAAGATGAATATAAAAAACAACAAAAATTAGAAGAAGAAACAAAAGAAGAATTTGTAACTAAGGAAAGAATACACAAAAGTAGTATAACTGAATCTCAAATAGATAAAATTATACAGCACGATGAAACTAAAAAAATCAGAGAAATAATTAAAGGTATAGCCGAGTCTGATATCGACGTTTCAGATATTTCTGATATTGAAAGTGCAGAAAAACAAAAAAGTGAAATAGGTAAAATACTTAAATCTGAATTAGGTGATAATGACAGATTAAAAAAAGAATATGACAACGTAGTTTCTGATTTCAATAACTTTTTAGATTCAATAGATATAAGCGGAAAAGAACTTTCTTCATTAGATAGAACTAACCTAAAAGATAAAGTGGGTGTAGCTTGAGCTGCTATAACTAATATAGTTAAATCAAACGGTCACGGAAATAGAGAAAAAATTATAAATGCATTCGTTTCAGAAAGTATAAAAAGACTTGAAGATAATGATAAATTATCTGATTTATTTGTGGTGTATATAAACAAAAGAATGAACGATGACAAAGGAATAGTTAATAAATATAGAGCTTCTGATATGTTATCTATAAAAGCTTCTAAAAGATAAGTAGAACGTGTAGATAATATAAGTAAAAGAATCTTAAGAAAAGTAGATGAAGAATACGAATTCAACGACGATGAAGTTAAGAGAATAAATTCATCATTAGAATACTTAGCTAAAGTAGCCAGTGGATACACATCTAATTATCTTGATCAAAGCATCGGTAATAAAGAACTTAAGGAATTATCTAGAAAAGTTAAAGATTTTATTAAAGCTAAAAAAGAAGATGGAAAAGAAAATGTTCCACCTAAGGAAGCATATAATTTCATAAACAAAACTCTTGATGATATATTTTTTGATAAAGTAGAACATACATTTATAGATTCAGGAAAAATAAGCGTTGATGAAATAAGTGATATATCAACACTGAAGAGACTGAATAGATATTTAACTTGATCTGAAAAAATAGATAAAATAGATAAAACTATAGAAGGTCATTCATGAGATTTAGCTACAGCAGCTAAGAAGACAAGAGAGTTGCTTGAGTATTCAAGAACTGTAGAAAGAAAAGAAAAAGGAAAATTCGAACCAACAAAAAAACAAATAACTGAATGAAAGACTGATTATGTATCTAAAATAACTTCTATTGCAAACAATATTTCTGATTCAATTTCTCATATATATAAACAAAGAAAAGGCGATGAGGAATGAAAGAAACTAAACGCTATGGAAAAGATAGATTATATAATATCTAAAACAAACTTAAGTTCTGAGACTATAGTAGTTAACGCAAATAACTTCTCTGCTAAAGTATTGAAGAATGCATATTCAAAAGCATATAGAAAAAATAAAATTATAATAGTTCCAGATGGTAAGAATGGTATAGAAATAATAGATATAACAGGAATTAATAAAAGTTCTTTAGATTCTGAAATAGGATACGAAGTAAGCCACTCTGTATATTCAATAAAATACGATAAAGACACAGGTGAATTAAAATCATCTAAACATAAAAATATAGGTGTTGCAAGAATAGTTGCCGAGAAAGAAGTTAATAAATTATTCTCTGAAAAAGCTTTAGCAGAAAATAAATTCGAATCAGCATTCTGAAACCAAAATAGAATCAAGAGATATTTAAATAATAAAATAGAAGATAGAAAAGAACTTAAAGAAAAATTAAAAAACATAGAAGAAAAACTTCCTGAATTCGAAAAGAAAACAATCACTGAATATGATAGAAGTGATATACTTTCAAACTATAAAAATTCAAATCTTAAAAAGAATGTATTCAAATTTCTTGGTATGGGAAAACTTTCTAAAAGATCAGACGGTCTTCATAACACTATTAAAAACGCATCAAGATTAGATGAGTTTAAATATTCAGATAAATGAAAAATGTCTCATATAGAACTTACTCCTAACAACAAACTTATACATACAGAAGAAACACTTAACGGTAATAAATATAAAACTATATTCAAATACAATCCAGAGAAAAAGACTATAAAAGTAGAGGTATCAATAAATGGCAAAACAAACATGCCAGAAACTTTATTCGACATAAAAACTGATCAAGGTAAAGAAGTTCTTAGACAATACGACTTATTACTTAGCGGTAATGGAGATAAGAATGGTATTACAGAATATATCAAACCTATGCAGAGAATACTTAACGATAAGATAAATGAGATAATAAAAAGAAAAAGTATATTCCTTTACATGGCTGACGCAAAAGATATACCTGAGCTTATAGGTAAAATGCTTCACTACAAAGATAACTTCCTTGACTTGAAGAGTTTTAAAAGTAAACAAATGTCTATTAAAGATTACAAAACTGAACCTGAAGATGAAACTACCGTAGCTAAAGCTTTATTAGGAGCAGCTCCTAGTGTCTGAATTAAAAATAGGGACGTTAAGATGCATAATAAAATAACATTCGAAAGGTATAGTGATATAGAAGAAGAGATTAATAGAACGTTGGCAAAAATCAATACCGAAGAATTCAAAGAAAAAATTAAAGGAGACAAAAATATCTCTGAAGAAGAAATTGAATCAGAAATTAACAACATACACAGACACTTAGATAAAGCAGAATTCAAAGGATCAGTTAAAAACGATGAAATTATTAATGTTATAAAATCACTAAGGAAACAGAACAAAAAAATTTATGATCTAAACCAAAGAAAATTTATGAAGGCTTTGGAAGAACGCACAATAAGATCTATAAAGCATGAAGATGCTGTTAAGGCTGCATATAACAAATTCTATGAAGACTTAGCTACAGAACTTAAGAAAGTAAAAGATTATGATGTAAATGGAGTAATGCTATTACTTAAAAATCTTGGAGTTGCAACTGCTTCAGGTGGTGCGTCTGGTGGAACTGGACTAAATGTAGCTCCAGATAAATTCAGTGTAATTTTAAATGTAATTAAAGGTCTTAGATTCAAAAAAGTAGATGAAGAACTTCCTACAGACAAGAAATTCGTAGAAAGAAAGATGGAAGAATTTAATTTAAAGGGAGATAAGTTAGGTGAAAAAATAACAAAGAATAAATACGACTTGGAATCCAAAGAAAAAGAATTATCAAAATTAGAGGGGTCACTATCTGAATTAAAAAAACAAGAAGCAGAAAGAGACAGGAAATTCAATAGAAGAGAAATTACTGATTACGCAGCTCATCGTGAGTGAATGCAGAAAAATTTAAAAAAGATTGAATCAATAGAATCAAAAATAGATAAAACAAAAGAGTTGTTAGATGAACTAGATAAAGATAAAGATAAATTATTAGAAAAAAAAGCTACATACTATGCGTTATCTGATATGGTTCTTAATTTACCTAATGAATACGTTTGAAGAGCTGTTGATGACATGGTTAAAAAGATGAGAAGTTTTGAAGAGGCTAATGAGTTCTATGTAG
>JAUTWP010166606.1:0-10635 GCA_033042655.1 Cyathermia naticoides
AACAGTACATACCACGGCCTTTGATGAACCAGTTGTGGACCACTGGTTGGAACGGAAAATAGCCCAGAATGCAGCTGTGTCCACTGAGAAGGATCGATCCGACGACCGAACGCTTCAAAGGCGGGCGCGCTATCGACCGAGCTACATTCCACTCCGAAATATTAATTAATTCCAGGTTACTATGGGTTGACAGCCGAGGGCGATGTTCCCTGTTTCATCTTTGCTACATTCCACAATCGCATCTTCATCTACTACAACATCAGCCTGCCCCAGGTGGAGTCGATCAATCTACTGCAGGTGATGAACGCGAAAGAAGAGATGCAGCACATGTTCACTAAACTGAACATTGACTGTGAGTCACATGCTGAACAATACTGTAGACCATGTTTAGTTATTCATTGTTTTCATCTACAGTGAAACCTCTATAAACCAGATACATGTGGGACCAAGTAAAATGTTCAGTTTTCAGAGGTGTCTTGTCTGGTTGTCAGGGGTTCAATTTACACTAAATGGACAGATTGGGACTGAATTGTTTGTCCGGTTCTGAAGGGATTCTGGTTTAGAGGGGGTCTACTTTAAAGGGGGTCCGGCTTAGAGGGGTTTCATTGTATAATGAACATGCTTATTGTCAATTTAATGGTTTTGTCATTTTAATTTTCTGTAGAAAATGGGTGTGGTCCACTTTACACACCCCTAAAAACCAAAAAGGTGAAATTGCCACCTCACTTATTCTGTTGACAGACTAAAGATGCCTTTTAACATGAGGTATTATATGCTTCATGAACACCTCATATCTTCAATCTATATATTAATTCATAAGTGTATGCAATATCTTTTGGACACCATTTTATGTTTTTTCTTGCTAAATTAGTTTTGTTATTTTGATTTTTCTATAGAAAACAGTGGAAATGGGTGTGATTAGCCTTGCACCCCCCACCCCCATAAAAAAAACCCTAAATCAAAAAAGTAAAATTGCTACCTCACTTTTTCTGTCTTTTGACACTAAAACTGCCATTAAAACAATAAAATTAATTTTATCTCACAGGAGCCTTTTTTTGGACATGGTCAACAAGACTAAATTATATACTGCAGGCCTCGAAATAACCGACGGCATTTGTGGTCGGTGCCCTGCACAAATGCTGTGATGCCCCTTAAATACACAAAGCCAATGACCACTTACTGCCGTATCCTGTTTGCAAAGCTTGCCATCGGTACCCTCAGTCACCAGTATTAAAATCCCTGCAGCATCCTGATCCATAGGCCTTCCTGCATGCATGCCCCAACTACAACACTCTACATAGCTACAATACATCATATTTTGGCCTATAACATTTGTCCTCAGTGCCCTTAGCTTTTGCCTTAATGCCCTTTAAAATTTAAATTATTTAAGGCCACTTTGGCCTTGCCCTTTTTGTACCATATTTCGATGCCTGATACTGTATTTATTTAGTGGTGGTTGGTATTTAATGACATTTTATAATTTCATCATATAATTTTATTTGTTAAGTTATTCAAGAAATCTTTTCTTTCAGCCCACAATAAAGAAAGTCTTCGGCAACTTTACCAGTGGTGTTTGTATGGCTGGCGTAACAAAACATGAGAATATTTATGAAAACATTTTGGCTGAGACAGCAGCAATTTAAAATAACTTTCATCACAGATGCCAGCTGTTACAAGCTTTGCTAAGCTACCAAGTCTTCAACAACTTTACCGGTGGTGTTCGTATGGCTGGCATAACAAAACAAGAGTATTTATGAAACATTTTGGTAGACAACAGTAATTTAAAATAACTTGTTATGTGGATGTCAGGTTATAAAAGGTTCTCCAAGCTACCAAGTATTCGACAACTTTACCAGTGGCTGACATCACAAAATGAGAATATTTATGAAAACATTTTGTCTGAGACAGCAGTAATTTAAAATGACTTGATATGTGAATGCCAGTCATAACAAGCTTTGCCATATGCACTTTCTCACAGACAGTACTGCAGATATCATTGCCTTTGATGAAACAGTTGTGGACCACTGGATTGAGAAACAAGGCTGCACATAGCTCACAAGAAAGTCTACATACTTTCTTATACAGAGTCAAGTCTAAGCAACATTTCCATGAACTCCACCTACAATACAAATTTTTTACCCATCAGGAATGTGCTTGAATGTTTCTGATTAAAGAATTTTAATAAAAATGTGTTTGGTACATCATCCATGATCATCGTACAAATTCATTTATAATGAATAAATTATTGTTGATTATAAAATTAGTTTGTTTTATTTAACGACGCCAATGGAACACATTTTTATATTATCATCGGCTATTGGATGTCATTCATATGGTAATTTTCACAGATTTCTTCAGAGGAAACCTGCTGTCAACACATTGGCTAAGTACTCTTTTTGATAATCACTTTCCCAGACAGGACAGAACATACCACAGCCTTTGATAAACCAGTTGTGGACCACTGGATAGAACGGAAAATAGTCCAAACTGCAGTTGGGTCTACTGAGAAGGATCGATCCGACAACCAACCACTTCAAAGGCAGACATGCTATCAACTGATATAGTACATGGAATTATACATGTACCAGTTAAAATAACAAGAAAGTCGAGATAATTTATATATTTTTATATTCTACACTGTATAATGTACATGCCCAACAAAACAAATTCTGTATGTGAATTTACTAACAAGTTATGATAATGACAAAGATTTTAAAATAAAAGTCAACCCACACCACACAGTTGAATAAAAAGAAATTCCATCTACTTATTTTAGTCACCTACTCAAAGTAAAGTTTGTTTTATTTAACGATGCCACTACAGCACATTGATATTTATCTTATCAGCAGCTATTGGACGTCATTCATATGGTCATTTTGACATTTCTTTTAGAGGGAACCCACTCCTGCTACATAGGCTATTGGACATCATACATAATGGTAATTTTGGCACGTTGTAGAGGAAACACGCTGCCGCCACATAGGCAACTGTTTCAGATAAGCAACAAGGGAAATTTGATATGCACTTTCCCAGACAGGACAGCATATACCACGGCCTTTGATGAATGCAGCTGGGTCCATTAAGAAGGATCGATCCGACGACCAACCACTTCAAAGGCGGGCATGCTACCGGCCACCTAATCAAAATACTGGTTCAAAATGGCTTTTTAAATAATGACCACTATTTCATCCAACATATTCATATTAAATAGTCACAAGTTTGCATTGTGTTAATTTTCTCAAGCTACAATGTATACTGCTTTGACTTGCAGTAATACAATTCACATTAAATTCCATTAAGTATACTGTTTGCATGTCTCGAGACCACTATCATGACTAATCACATTCCACAGATAATTGTGATTGATTAGTAAAGTTTTATTTAACAAACCCACTAGAGCACATTGATTTTTTCGTGTCAGCTATTGGATGGCAAATATGGTAATTCTGACACATTGCTTTAGAGGAAACCAGCAAGGGGTCTCACATGCACTTTCTCACAGACAGACTGCAGATACCACAGCCTTTGATGAAACAGTTGAGGACCACTGGTTGAAACAAAAAATAGCCCAAACTGAAAATGGGTCCACTGAGAAGGATTGATCCAATGATGAACCACTTCACTGACAGACATGCTACTGATTGAGTTCTGACTCGATCCACTATGAAGTAGAGAATCACATGATTTTATAAATATCACATCATGAGTCTCACAAAAATCCATCCAGTGGCGGTTCCAGAAATTTCATTTAGGGGGGCGTGCAATGACAAGCCTAACTGCCACAAACGTTCTCAAAATTATTTACGTAAAAAAATTGAAAAATTTAGGGGGGCGTGGGCCAGGTGCACCCCCTCATGAAACGCGCCTGTCATCTACTCGTATTCACTAAAAATTATTGCAAACGAAACCAACATAGTGTGCTGAGTGTTATGGAGAGTACAGAATAGAAAAAAGAAAGTATGAAGACTGAAAAGAATATGTTGAAATAAAGTTAGGTAAGGAAAACACACAGGAAGTTTGTTGTTGAATTTTATAAATTCTAAGTAATATTCAACGACTCCATTAGAACATTGATTTTTATCTTATCACCTGCTATTGGACATCAAACATAGTCATTCTGACAGTTTATAGAGGAAACCCGCAGCCACCACCTAGACTACTCTTTTCGATAAGCAGCAAGGGGTCTTTCATATGAATTTTCCCACAGGACAGCACATACCTAGTAATTTGATGAAACAGTTGTGGACCACTGGTTGGAATGAAAAATAGCCCAAACTGCAAATTGGGTCAATTGAGAAGGATTGATCTGATGGCCTACCGCTTCATGAGTTTGTGTCTCATCTATATACAGAATAAGAATTCCTGCTCCCTTTCACAGGTGAAAATATACTCAATGTCTTTAACAACGTATTCTATCATTTATCATCCTTTAGTCTTTTGTTGGAGATATCACTGGAACTATAATGTGTGATATCTCCTGCGATATCCTCATAAGGAGATAGTACGTCCTGTGCGTTTTTTTTCTATTGAATAATTAAATTTACGTCATTATCATTAGTTTAAACGCATCTGATTTGTCCAAACTTAGTAACAATGATGTCGTCAGGGAACTAGTCTTATATTTGGCTGACTTTATAATGTCATATGCCTGATGACGTCATTTTGTTTCATGACGGGCTTTTGTAACATTCAATAAGTTTCAAAGACATATTTACAATTATTGTTGCTAATGAAAAGAATGATAATGAATGATAAAAAGAATACACCCCTTATGTCTTGTGATGTCATAATTTATCAGCACTTCAATAAAAGTATAAAAATCCTCGCCAAGACTCGGATTTTATACTTTTATCATATCGTGCTGATAAATTATGATATCCCAACACACTCGGGGTATATCCTCTATATTATATAATATAATATACATACTTGTATGTGAAGTAAATCCATCTGATGTCATAACAATTTACCACGAATAATCATTTATAAAATCAATTCTAATTGATCAATTCACAAGTTGAATGATATGATAATGGACATTATACATAATTTTCAACAGATAAAAATATATCAGCTATAATGTACATGTCAAACAGTCAAATTCCATAAGTTACAATTTAAAAATATATATTTACAGATTAGTTACCAAGCAGACTGGAATGACAAACATGTGAGCTGATTAAAATATACATATCGAGATCATCAATTTAAAAACAAAATAACATTCTACCATGTTAGGAATCAAATATCGCACCATGATGTGCACATTTTGGGATGAAAAATTAAAGTTCTATAAAAGCTCTTTGTATAGTAGATGAGATTAATCTAGCTCCAAAAATCTGGGTCCCCTTTCATAAAAGTTTGGGGGCGTGGGGAGTATCTCTAAAAGTAAAAGGTAAAAATTTGGAAACTTTTCTAATGAATTTTGGGAATTTGGTGTCAAATTAATTGTTTTTTAAGGGAAATGGGGCCTGTGATCTGCCCCAAATAATATGGTAGCTTAATCTCTGGACGTATATATATATTTTTTTAATGTATGCCAGTATTTTAGTGTCATCTGTCTTAGAACTATGGCAAAGTCTGAAGTTGTATCCATGTGGTGGCTAAAACATGACATTATAAAAAAAGTAGTTTGTTTTATTTAACGACGTCACTAGAGCACATTGATTTTTATCTTATCTCGGACGTCATTCATATGGTCATTTTAATACATTTTAGAGGAAGCCGGCTGCTGCCACATAGGCTACTTTTCAATAAGCAGCAGGGATCTTTTATATGCACTTTCTCATGGACAAGACAGCACATACCACAGTCTTTGTTGAACCAGTTGTGGAGCACTGATTGGAATGGAAAATAGCCCAAACTGCAGATGGATCCACTAAGAAGGATCGATCCCACGACCGACCACTTCAAAGGCGAGCATGCTACCGACTGAGCTACATCCCACTCCCTGACCATGTGAATGACACTGAAAAGTCGCTGATAAGATAAAAATCAATGCGATCTAGTGGCGTCGTTAAATAAAACAAACTTTACTTCACTAATACTATGGTATATTTTTCCTGCTTACGTAATGGACACCACACAGTCGCTTAGCAACATGGTAGAAGACTCCATGCATGTAGAACACGGCGAGATGACTTCGGTGTAGAATTGTGATCACTTGTTTCAACACCGGCATACACTGGAGCAGGAACTGTCGGGTTTCTTCTCTGATGTCAAGAGAGGAGGTCTGCAGATGTCGTTCAAGGTTTTCCAGCGATCTCCTCAGTGCATATGGTGCCAACACATGCATCATGATCATCAGCAGCCGTCTCTGTAAAAACAACCATGTGATCAACATACATGCAGATGTCAGGTATAAAATACACATCTTTTTTAACAGCCTCAATTAAAATGTAAAAAAAGAAGTAAAGTTTATTTTATTTCACAGCTATTGGACGTCATACATTCATATTGTCATTTTGATACATTTCTTTTTATAGAAAACCCACTGCTGCCAGATAGACTTCTCTTTCCGATAAGCAGCAAGGAATCTTTTATAATTATATGCACTTTCCAAAAGACATGCCACGGCCTTTGATGAACGAGATGTGGACCACTGGTTGGAATGGAAAATAACCCAAACTGCAGATGGGTCTACTGAGGATAGATTTGGTGACAAACCGCTTCAATGAAAAAATCACAAGCCTAGATTTAAAATTATAATTAATTTAATTTTTTTGTTTCCTGTAAGCTACACTTAGCATGGTACATGTAGTACAACGGATGTTAAATATTGAAGAGTACAGATTATCATGTTATCTTCCTGACATAATATACCTATATCTAGTTGTGATACATTAGCACCACCCCACCATCGATAAAAAAAAGGTCAATGTATGTTTTATTAAATGACGCCACACAAAAATATATTTACAAAGAACAGTAGAACGGAGTTACCCATCTTGACGGCACAGCTCGGAGGGAGTTGTCTGCCTGAATGATGTTAACATATTCCTCTCCAACCGTCTGTAAGCCTGAAATAATTAAAATACTGAACTATCAATAAACTTACACAAAATCACTTTTTCTCTGACAATTATTTCCCACATCCATGACAGTATATACCATGGCCTGTGATGTATTTCACTAGTTGTAAGTGAATGCTCTATTTTTCGAGATACCACCAACTCCCTATATGCAATTTTCAATCTTACAAAAAAAAAAAAAATGCCATACTGCCAAAACAAATAAAATAAATTCCATATAAAATGCAGCACTCATTTATTTGGATCATTTTTGTTTTTCTGAAATAATTATAAAGCAGAATGAATGCAAATATAGTGAAGTCGCCTCAAACTGTAGGCTAATTTGTGCAAGTGTTGAAGCATATTATTGTTCTGTTCACAATTCTCGAAAATCTCCAAAATGCACGGATGACCGTTGATTTTGATTCAACCTATGGAAATTTGTTAAAACTTAACTTTTCTAACAAATAAAAATAACAGAGGTTATTTTGCCAGTGACCAAAAAATATCACCATTGAAGCACCTCACCTACACCAATTTATATGAAACCAGTAGTGATTGCTGCCATTAAGTTTGACCCATGCTATGGCTGACAGTGCATGTCACACTGAACTTCATCCTCTGTGTTTGTGTGTCTCTGAACTTTGTTACTTTCAGTTTTAAACAGAATAAAGTCATGTCACATGCATAAACTTAGGTCCTACATACATTATATAATTTGTAATTAAATATATATCAATACTGAAAGTTATATATATTTTAAAAAATTACCAGAAAATGTTGTGAGAAGAAAATATCCAAGATCAGCCAAAACATCAAGTTCTCGCCTCCAGTAGATCCATCGTCTTGGTCCTACAAAAGATAAATAAAAAATAATACAATATTAAAATTTGAATACAAATATCAGAACTAAACCCCTCCCATTTTTTTTTTTTATTAGGCCAAGTAAAAGAAATAACATGTTTCTCGTCCCCGCCTGTGCCCAAAAATCGCGCCGCACGTGTTTTTCATTTTATTTTTTATTTTCAAATTTCTTGCCAGAAAACGGTGCCAAAACACTTTCGAGCAATTCGCTATCGTCAGAAATGTCATTAATTCTTGTGGTAGCAGATTCATTCTAGTAGTAAAAAAAACTAAAATAGAAAGAAAACAACTGATAAAGTGTTTAATTTTAAGCTGACCTCACCTGCGCCCTGGCCCGATCTACCCCACTCTCATTAAGGTCCTTTTGTTTTTTAACGACGCCACTGGAACATTGATTTTTATCTCATCGTCGGTTATTAGACACCATTTTGACACTCTTTTTAGAAGGAAATCCGCTGCCGCCACATATGGTACTATTTTCGCTAAGCAGCAAGGGATCTTTTATATGCACTTCCCACAGACAGGATATCACAAACCATGGCCTTTATTAAACCAGTTATGGAACCACTGGTCGATGTAAGTGGTTATGTCTTCCCATTGAGCCTTGCGGAATACTGAGTTGGAGCCGATACTGAGATTACAAATCCCATGCCTCGACCGAGACTCGACCTCAGTACCTATGAGCCTCAAGTCTGATACCTTAACGACTGCGCCAACGAGGTCGGTTGAGTAGTGTGAGTGATTGACTAGACTTGTATCGAACATGTGCACCATGGCTACAGGGAGTGGGATTTAGCTCAGTCGGTAGCGTGACCGCATTTGAAGCTGTCAGACGTAGGGTCGATCCTTCTCAGTGGACCCATCTGCAGTCTGGGCTATTTTCTGTTCCATCCATTGCTCCACCACTGGTTCATCAAAGACCGTGGTATGTGCTGTTCTGTCTGAAAAAATGCATATAAAAGATCCCTTGCTGCTTATCAAAAAGGGTAGCCTATGTGGCGGCAGCGGGTTTCCTCTGAAGAAATGTGTAAAAAATTACCATATGAATGGCGTCCAATATCCGATGACAAGATAAAATCATTGTGCTCTAGTGGTGTTGTTAAATAAAACAAACTTCTTTTTTCATGGCTACAGGTGCACAATTTGCTAGATGGTTTCATTGATTTCCGAAAATAAAAAATAAAAAGTGCCCCGCCTTGCCAATTTTCAGAAAAGTTCCGGACGAGAAACATGTTATTTCTTTTACTTGGCCTAATCTTTGAACACTCATAACTTTGTTAATAATCATCTCATATTAAATAATTTGATATATTTGTGTTTGTCAGAGACAGTTTGGAGCTTGTTAACGGATGTTTACGACTTAAAAAATTAAAAATTCAGTCATAATTTTCCAAAGAGTGAAATGTTATTTACTTTTATTTTAATATAAATTGTTTCAAATAAATTGTGTATATTACATCAGTAGTATGTATAATCTACATAAAAAACTTGAAAAAATAGCAAAATTAATAAATCCTGGATAAATCATGACAATGTAAATATAGTGCTATAATGATGTAACAGGACAACACATACCACAGCATTTCTCCAGAGAATATGCTTAACTGAAATACTAAATTGATGAACCAGTCGTAGACCTCTGGTTTGAATGGAAAATAGCCGAAACTGCCAGTGGTAGATCCAGAAATTTCATTTAGAGGGGCCCCCAATGACAAGCCTAAATGCCACAAACGTTCCCAAAAACATTTCCAACATAAAAAAATTGCAAAATTTTGGGGGTGCCCTGCCACTCCACGTGACCTACCACACCCACCCTAGATCCGTCACTGTAGGTTACATCCCGCTCTTTTTAAAATAAAAACTCAACTGCTTATTAGAAGAAATATTTTATTCTGTACAGCGATCAATAAACAAAAACATTGAAAACGTTTCTATAAAATGAGACAATGGTGAGACATTTAAACCTCCTGGATATCATAAACACAACATGATAAGAGACAAACTGTGCAAAAATCTAAATACATAAAGTGGGCCATTCCAATATTACGTAACACTCTTTTTGTTAAAATTAGACCTCTGTAACACTTTCTAATACTAGACTAGGCCTATAGAGCTACGCGCCCCCCAAAAAAAACATTTGTGAGAATTTATACCTCCTTCATTTTATAAATACAACATGATAAGACAAAATGTGCAAAAATCTAAATACATATTAAAGTGAGCCATTCAAATATGTCAGGATTAGGGAAAAGGGTAAAAGCCACGTAGGCCTAAAATGTTTTTCATCTTTAGGATAAGGATTTTTATTATTTAGAGGGACATCTCCTGCAAAGAATAAGCCCAAATATGACATCGTTGGACACATACAAGTAATTCCGTGTGCGATTATGTTACCCCTACCCCATAAACTAATTACCAAAAACACCCCCTGAAACAAATCAAAATTAAAAAAATTCCCCAAGTGTCTCAATGTGAGGCTCCTCGCATATCATTCTGCATGGCATCCAATACCACTATGCCAAAAATCAGCTATGGTATATTTTTTTGAAGGTCAAACCCTATCTCGCCCGGACTATAAGTCTATTTGCATAACAATAGCACGACTCTATAGCGTGTTTCAAACTAATGCTCCATTCTATTTTGTATGTATTGTGGTGTGATCCATATTTAACAAACGATTTGAAAACATAAGACAATAAACAAATCAAATGTTAATTAAATGGTGTTTAAATTAAAGCAAGACTGTATTAAATGCAATTGT
>JAUTWP010166617.1:0-10635 GCA_033042655.1 Cyathermia naticoides
ATGACGTCCAATAACCGATGATGATAAAAATCAATGTGTTCCAGTGGCGTCGTTAAACAAAACAAACTTTACTTTCTACTAACAGGAGGTTTATGTCGTGTATTTTCAGGAAAATAAAACTCGCAAGATTCAAGAGCAGAAAGCTGAAGCAAGACGCAAATTACGAGAGGAGGAAAATAACAAAAAATCCTCACGTAAGTTTTAATTTATAACCATTTACTCTACAGCACAGTGTTGTTTAACGTCCACGTTCAGAGTCAGGCTGTAATAGTAGACGCCTCTTCCGGGCGCAGTTTATGGTTTTATCCATCCACCACGTCCAGAACAGGAATTAATCTACCTATTTAGCAACACTGATTAAAAGTGAAGGAAGATTTTGAAATCTCATTTTTTTTTAATTACAATGTGAACTGTTTTATTGTAACTTTAATTATTTCTAGTTATTATTAATTTGAAAGTTTATAGTCTCAAATCGGGTACATTTTATTGGACATAATTTCAGTGATAATATTATATTTAATGGCTTCTGGCTGCAGTTAAACGTTTTGTAAGCGTTTGGTTGTGTTTAATTAATTATAGTGTTTAAAACATGTTTATGTTTTTACAAATACATGTTGATATTTTTCTGTAAACAAAGAAAATGAGTAAGAATCATGTCTGAGGCCGTACTCTATTTATAGAAATTATTATTATTTACCCTACAGTAACTGTTTATTAATTACAATGTTTATATCTTTAGTTGACTACTTTTGGTGCTACATTAACTATAATAATAATATATTAATTATCATTCTTGTCTTGTTTCAGAAGATCTCAAAGAACCTCTGGATCAGGCTATGGACAGAGCCTCTGGTGAAGAAGATGGTTCCATTGTTGATATTCTTCTAGCAGATGTTCGATCCGGTTTCACGAACAGAAAATTTGCCGAGGGATCATTTTCTGTTTCAAAAGTTCAGAAAATCAACCTGGACCTTGTTAGTGGAATGTCAAGCGGCAAAGGAGAAGCTGTTACTCCTAATCCAGATCACGGTGGTCCAGACAGTCCTGGCTTCGTGCGAGGTGGCTTTGGTCGCAGAAGCATGAGGAGGAGTATGAGGAAGTCTGACACAGGCGACCTGCATGACAACACAGATGCTGAAAGCACAACCAGCAGTCTAGAAGACACGGTTTCGTCAGATCTACTACAGAAAAGATCTCGCAAGAGCTATGCGACAGAAGATGATGAATCACTGATAGAATTCTTGATTACTAATGGGGACGGTGATGTGAAAAAGCCAGAAATGTCATTTGAAAGATATGGAAGTCTTCGAAGAAAAAGAAAGGAGAGAAAAGGATTGTTGGATGCCATGGTTGTTGATAGAGAGAGGGCTCCCTCGCCAAATGCACTGACCATGGACGGGAAGAATATGCTAGGTTCTGAACTAGCTAGTGGTGGTAGCTCCAGGCTTAAGGACTTTGATTCAAAGAGACTAAGTTCAGCTGATAGATTAAGGTCAGATTCTAGTGGTGACAAACATGGATCCCGTGGTGTACGTCGAACTCGTAGTATGCTTGACAAGCCATCTATCACTCGCGCACTGCGAGACGTAGGTAAAGATGAAAAGGACACTCCTGTCTCTAACACGTCAGATGATGAACTGATAGAAAGAATTAAGAGGAGACTGTATGGTAAAAGTGATAAGTCTTCTCCTGACAGTGAATCCACAGGACGGAAACTTCCAGAAACCCCTGTCAGACCTGCTGATGACGTCAGTGATTTAACAAGGACTTCCAGTAGATGGAGATCTGCTATTTCCGGTTCTGAGTCACCCAGACCTCTAGAAACAATAGATGAGAAAAACAAACTAAATACAAATGTGCAAAATTGTGATAGTATAACGACAAATTCTGTTATTGAACGAGGTAGAGAAATACTTGCTTATAGATTGAGTGGTTTAGATCCTACAAATGTGATCAAACAAATGGAAGAAACCAGTGATAATAATGCTTCGAACACTAAAGTTTCTTTCTCTGTTAGGCACAAAATCAGTGCTGAAATGGGCACTGACATAGATAAGGTGTTGAAGTCGATTGAGGTGACTGGGCGTCCAATAGACAGTGTTGGAGTGTCTCGTCCCATTACTCGACCAACCAGTTGTGGTCCTGAACTTGAGAGTAACACTGATCGACCAGAAACACCAAATACCGAAGTTGTGTTAAAGGCAAAGAGAGATCGCAGAAAAATGCGTTCTCAGTTATCCATTGATGAAGTGCATGCTGCATTAAAGAGTCTTCCGACTGGCATGCCAATGGAATCTCCACAAACCATAACAGTTAATCATGTGACAACGAATGACACACCCATTGTGCCTCTAAGACGAAAATCCATGGAAGACTGCTCCAGCAAGACATCAATGGAGACTGAAAAATGCAAAACCTCTGATAAAGAACTCAGCAAAGCTGCAAAAATGGCCGGCAAACGAAAGTTTCGAGCTGATAGGTTTGGCGGCAAAGAAAGTGCAGCCCAGAAATCATGTGAAGGTGATATGCGAGCAAAAAGCAATGTTGAGACGGATTCTGTAGATCAAGCACTGAAAGATTTTGTTTCGAAAGGAGGCATGAATAGATCAAAATCTTATGATGAATCCGTTGCCCGAAAAGCACTAATTGAAAATGGTGACTTTGGTATCCGAAATACTGGAAGCAATCCAGACACACATGATGAGAAGCATGCTATTCTCCGAGCCAGCGCCAACAGACTTTCCATGGATGGTCGTAGAAACGGACTGTATGTTCCCAGTGATGACAGTGATAGTGAAATAAACCAAATCCCACAAAAACTGTCTATGTTTTCTAAAAGTGAAAAGAAAAAGAGTGATAGCAGATTGTCCACTAAATCTGCAAACACGTCCACAGAGACGCTCCAAGCTGACAACATCAGTGACAGTGACTCGTCGCCTGAGTCACGACGTCGAAACACTTCAAAGGAATTTAACTCTCCAATAAATCCACCCACAGATCGTCATCACCCGCCTCGAGTCTCAGGTACTGTTGACAACACACTACTATTCAGCAATCCAGACACCACAGTTGGGGGTTCTGTGGCCAGATTCAAGGACTTTGAGACTAAAGTAAGTCAGTATGGCGATGATGATGAAAGTCCGTTTGCCAACATTGCTAAATGGCGATTAAGACGTGAAAAGAAGAGACTGAGTTCGTACGACAATGTTAGCGACCACGAAGGACATATATCACCGCGAATTAGGTCAAACCATGATAGCTACCAAGACGGTAATGGCAAACCAGATGACATGAAGCATGAAATCGGTTCTAGAAGCAGCTATGCTAGTAGTTACGCAAGCAGTGATCGTGACGAAGGTTTTGAAACTATGTCGGGCACAGTTTCTCAAAGGACTTCACTTAGTAGTACGTTAGATTCAGAACTGATCGGAACACCAACGATGCCACGAAAGGCAGACACAAAGAGGCAGCATGTTGAACCTATTCGTGATAAGCAGAAAATTAACAATGAAATTATTGTCAATTCTGTTTTGTCAGAGGAGCTGAGCAGGAAACAGAGGACTGAATCGTGGACGGCGCTTACTGTGATGGCAGGTGGGCATGTTAGCAAAGATTCCTCAATTGACTCCTCGGTTGATTATTCAGCCACGTCTCCCGACAGTGGCCATGGAACATCTAAAGAGGATATGTGGAGTGAATCTTCCAATGTATCTCAGCACAAGAAAGCACTGAAGGCTTCACCAAGAACATCTGAAAGTTCAGAAACACCCAGCGATACCCCGAAGGCCCCAAGGAGGAGAGGCACAAAAGCGCCTAGCTATATGAAAGGCACTGCAAGTAGTTCAACTCGGACGACCGATACCCCTCCAGAGAGCAGTGTTAAGTCACCTGCTACTCCTAGTTCTTTGTCTCGCAATATATCTGCCAGGGCTTCTATGAGAGCCGAGGCAGCCAGTAGAGCATCTACAATGAGTCCGACGTTTCAGCGGAATACATTCGCCAGGACATCCATGAGAATGTCCAAAACGTCTAAATCACCAATTGCTTCTCATTCGTCGACTCTAAACAAATCAAATGCTGACTCTAACACCAGTCTCGTTTCATCAGTCAGTGCAACGTCAGATCTCAGTTCAACAATTAGGAAGAAAACACCAACAACAACGCCCACGACAAAAACACACACAAAACGAGCAGCACCATCCCCACCAACATCATCAACATCATTGCATAACACATCAGTGACCTCTCCCGCATCTAGGTCATCTACTCCATCTGTGTCAGCTGGCAAAAGTCCTTTGACACGGACACAATCTATGCGAACACCAAGGCGCTCTCTACCTGGAGGCGAGGTTCAGAGAAGCGTAACTCCACAACCACCTTCTCAAAGTAAGACGACAACCCCGAAACGATTTGGATTTATGGCTCCCACAGCATCCTCGAAGTCTCAGTCAAAATCTGACAGTTCTCCACAGACGCCAGTTAAAGGTACAACAGACAAACCTAAAGCCAAAGGTCCCACCAGCAATCAGACTAACACAGGATCTTCTAGCAAAACAAGTGTTGTCAGTAGTGCGTCGCCATTAAGACGACATGCTAGCCTGAGACTGCCATCCAGGAGCGCCACTAACTCTGTCTCTCCAACAGCTCACGAGGCACCTGTTGGAACTAAAGACAAACAGCTTGTAGAACATAGTATCAAGTCGTTTGTTGCCAGACGTCGTCCTGATTCTCAGACAAAAGGTCACGTTGAGTCTCCACATAAACTATCAACTGTCACTGAACAGGAAGAGGGAGCTGCAGACGTTCATGAAAAGGACAAATCCCCGTCTTTCCTTAAAAGAATAGGTCTAGCAAAGTCAAAAGACAAAACCTCTGTGAGAGCTTCACTAAAGACTGATTCCAATGATAGGAGTCCAGACAAGAGACGGAAAGCTGTGAAGTGAACTGTGTTTAACGTTATGACTCATACATGTTTATATTAATTTATGCACATTCAAACAGCCCAACACTGTTGGATTAGCTCTACGTGCTGAGTGTGGCTGGTTGTACAAGCTGGCCTGGTTGTGTGTTCAGTGGAGATAGATCTGTGTGTTGAAGTGGGGCTGGTTCCCCAGGTTATGGATTCTCAGAATATGATCCGGATATAAAATCCTACACGTTTGGTCTAACCAGATTGTGCTGTGGTGCTATGACACGCAGCCCTAAATATATTCATATGACCCGAATGAGTTGACCTGTTGCTGTAGTACCATCATGTCATATCGAGTTAATACAACATAAATCGTTGTTTTAGAACTTTGTTTTGCTTTAAAAGATCATCTACGCTACTAGTACAGCAATGTCATTGCAGGATACTGTTTTTAAACAACAGTAGCTAGTAATTAAATTGGAAAATCTAACCGAAAATAGAATGTAAAAACCTAACGAGCTCATTTTCATTTTATTTATTGGAATGTTAAATGGTGTAAATTAGATCCATAATTGTATTGCAACAATTCAGTCAATATTTGATCATAAAATTGAAGCCATTAGTTTTCATTTTGCACGAGATATATGTCTTAAAGACGATTTTGACCAAATTGTTTACTCATGTAAATGGATGATGTTATTAGGTTCAACAATTAAGGACAGTTGGTGAATTCAGCAATAGGTCATTCGTCCACATGTAGACTTAGCGACCATCAGTCACTTTGTACACTAACATTATAGCATATGTTCAAACCAGACCCAGAATGCCCGGTGCTTTGATGTTCAGTAGCGATTATTTCATATTTACTACGATGGGTTTCCTGGAGCTCATGTAAAGATAGAATAGTTTGCAGTTTTGTATATGCAGCATATTTTGTACAATGTTAACAGAGTAACTGTATATTCTGTCAGCTGAACTTAATATATATATAATTACACCATGTATATTATAAATATTCATAATGCATCCATTGATTAACGAGTCGTGATAAAACATGTATAGCTTTAGTCACTAAATTTTAAGTGAATTGCATGTAACCGTAAGGTATAATTTAAAATAAAAAAATCAAACATGTACAAAGATTCATAGTGTACAGTTTTGACTATACATTTAAAGTACATATTTTCAGATGTACATTATTAAGTGTACATTTTGAACGTACTTTTTGTGTACATTTTAGATACAATTTAATGTTCGAGTAATTTCGATTGTGCATATTGAGCGGTAGTGTGAAGATAAGTGCTTTATCACTAGCGAGAAATCTTATTTGCTATTTGTCAACTTCAAGACCAAACTCCAAATGACTGTTATTGTAGCTGACTAGCTATGGAAATATGCATATTTGACGACATCCACGTGGATGCACGGCTAGACGTAGTGGGTGATGATGCTATAACTATCATGTACTAATTGTTATTTTAAATAGGCGACGTGGGCAACATAGTGGTTGCCTAATGGCGTAGCTTTTAGAACACGCCTTGACTCTGGTGCAAACCAAGAGAACCCAACGCCATGTTTTAAACCAGGAGCAGGAACATGTAGTTACGTGCTTCCATCAGATAACTTCAAGCACGCTGCCATTGGGAGCAGCCTATGACCGAGACCAGAGGTCGTTCCCAATGGAATTTTTAAAAACAGTTTTCAGTTAAGTTATGGTTGGGCTTTCTAATGAACAGATGGGGTCTCATTGACTGACATTTTGTCATCTTTCTCAATAAGCTAGTGATTATTACAGATAACAATAATGAAGTACATTGAATCATAAATACTTTGCAGTTATAAGCTAGTGATTATTACAGATAACAATAATGAAGTACAATGTACATTGAATCATAAATACTTTGCAGTTATAAGCTAGTGATTATTACAGATAGCAATAATGAAGTACATTGAATCACAAATACTTTGCAGTTATAAACTAGTGATTATTACAGATAGCAATAATGAAGTATATTAAATCACAAATACTTTGCAGTTATTATTACAGATAACAACTGTCAAATACTTTTCAGTTATGACGGATTGCGTTTGTCAATTCGTGTTGACAATGATGTTGGAGTAGAGGATTGACAACTTGGGATACTTTTGAAATTGTTACCGTATGCATCATTGATTGTGTAAACTGGCACTTGACCTGCCATATACTTGAAGAAAGGCCTGAGTGACTTATTTCTCATGTGTTCGTTGAAGAAAAATGTAAACTTCGGCGTCAGTAAAAACAATATCCAATGTTAATCAACAATTAGTCTATTCGACAATATATCGTTTCCCCACACAATTTGTTATGTCGCTAAATTGACTTTCTTCTATATATTAGCTTGGAATTCCAAGTCCCACTGTTTCTAGCTACTGCGCTGTCACACTAACAGACAGCAATGTGTTAAAACGTATAGCTATTGTTAAAGTCGATAATTGCGATACCACGACAATACGTATTCATATTGACTAACGCTAATATCTAATTGATTGAGAGCAATATGATGTATAAAACCACCACACGTGTCTTATTTAATGTAAATTAAAACTTATTTTATAAATAATACTATAAACTGTTGTGCACTAAAATTATGTCTTTTCACAATGCAAATATATAATTTTATATAATCCTTATATCTGTCGCTGTTTTTTTTATTGTGATCAGTTTTAACACCGATTGGCCTTGTTCCTTGTGTTCCAAAACGTCCTCTCAGATACTGATATTTATAACATGACCTGCCATTTTACTTACTATTGTATGTTTATATTTGTACAATCACCCCTCTATGACTTATGCAAATAGTTGGCTTCCAGTGTACATGCTCACTAAGTGCCCGAGTTGTTCACGTGTACAGATGTACGGTTTGTACAGGTGTACGGTTTGTACAGCTCATAACAATGTGTTGTGATATTAAACCTTTGTATAATATTTTTTGTATCACATATTTGTTATATTCTGTTAAGAAGTTGAAGTAAATAATATTGCCTTAACTTGTATTTGTGTTTATTTTGTATTTATGTAGGGTCGGGCTGGGTCGGATTGGATCGGGTCGGGTCGGGTTGGGTCGGGTCGGGTACATTTATTTACGTTCTTCTATCATAGAACGGTTACTGTTCAACGGCCGAGTGGTTAAGCTATCGGGTCGAGTAGGCTTGTAGGTACCGAGCTCAAATTTCAATCGAGGCATGTGATTTTTAATCTTGGTACCGACTCTAACCCAGAGAGTGCTCCGGAAGGCTAAATGGGAAGGTGTATCCACTTACACCGACCAGTGGTTTCATAACTGGTTCGACAAAGGCCATGGTTTGTGCTATTCTGTTTATGGAAAAGTGCATATAAAAGATCCCTTGCTGCTTATCGAAAAAGTGTAGCCACAGTGTGGCGGTAGCCGGTTTCCTCTCTTCTAACAACATAAATATCTGTCCCGGACGCAGTGGATGGCTTGAACCATAAACGGTACCCGGGAGAGGCGTCTGCTATAACAGCCTGGCCCTGAATGTTGAGGTTAAATGCCATGACCTGACATGAGAAGTGTTCTTTTAGTGCGTTCTAACACAGTTGGTCACAGATCTCAATTTATATCAGGATTTGTATGTTCCTGTTGAATTTTGTGATGATGATCATTTTACATTAATTTTGGTTTCCATGGCTTGTTTCTTAAGTGTATCTTTCATCAGGACAGTAGTTAGTGAGAATGTCATCGTTCAATTAAGGCACAACGTCACTACATATTCAAACCCTACAGCATCCCATGGATAACCGTCAACTACGGCTCTGATGCTTTCTGTGAGACCTGGCTCAGTGTTCAAATCTGTTCAGCTTAACACGCAAACTTCCAAGTTGCTAGGGTAATCTCGTAACGTCATTAAGTACACTCGAGGTAACAACAGAAACAAAAAGTGCAATCCTTCTAAATGAAAGCGCAATTATCTGTACTTAATTTAATAAAATAGCTGTCATAATATTATATTAACATTGAAATTGTAATACGACGGCTTTTGCTTCTCCAGAAGTACATGACGTAGTTTGCAATTCTGTTTGTCAGAAAAAATATATATCACCCATCGAGACGTCACTGAACTTGTATGCAGACATTGCCGAGGTACTGACGATTACGATTATTATTTTATTTATTACCTTGTTATTGAAGATCCGCCAGGTTGAGTCACACGGGTGCACGCTACGAGGATGTTCTCTCACAGCAATAGAAAACTAGCATGACGCATGCAAATTAGTTGTCACATAAAACAATTTGCACAGCTTGGTAGGTAAATTTTAGTGTTGTGTTTGCGTCATAGTCACATATTTGAGTTTCCTAAGCCGTCTATCCAGGACATGTATTAATATTAGTAGAAGAGAGAAAACTCGCTCCCACTACATAGGTTACTATTTCCAATAATCAGCGAGGGATCCTTTATAATATATTATGCACTTTCCCAAAGACAGGACAGCTCATACCATCGCTTTACTTAAACCAGTTATGAACCACTGGTCGGTGTAAGTGGCTACACCTTCCATGTGAGCTATGTGGAGCACTCACTATGGACTGGAGCTGATACTGAGATTAAAAATCCCAGTACCAACTTGTCAAGTCCACTGCAGCGAGGCCGATGATATTTGCACAGCCATGTATAGTTGATTTTCAATGGGAGCGTTACCAAACCAAATGTGATGGGTCATAGTTCCACAATTACTTACCTTTGTCTTTATTTGAAGGGTGGATACAGACATTTTAAAAGCGCCACAAAATTGGCCACATGACCCTAAATATAAACTGTTCATAGGGCAATCTTAAACTACACATTTAAAACGTCTGAACGATCTAATGTTTATAGTTGTCCTCATCACTGCGTTCACGACTATTAGATTGAGTGCATGTATACTTGAGACGTCTATATCGGCAACCTTCAATTTTCTTTAAAACTAATTACTTTCTAGAAGCACCAGATGAATGAGGAAGTACTCTGGGATTCCAAGGCACGTCAACAGAAGACCGCTAACAGAAGACATATTGTACTGTGTCGTTGAGCAGCTGTCATGCTGTGAAAGAACGGCGAGTTTGATAGGTTCTAGACGTGTAACAGTTACACGGAGAGTGGACTAACGTGTGCACGCCAAAAGGCGTTCTACTATCACGTCTCCGTGGAAACTGATTTCTTTACCTGGTTTAAACGTTTACAGGACTGCTGACGTGTTGGACGGACAGGTGTAAAATAGGTGGGAGCGCCCACTGATTCGTGTTAATCCAAAAAACAAGATACTGGGTCTTTGGGTCATGGTTGTGTGTCTACGATTAACGAAAGACATGCTAATCTAAAGGATTTTACGATCACATAATTCACCAAAACAGTGCAAATATTGCTGAAAATGTTACATTATGATGATTATCAACAACATTACAGACTCAAGTTCGGTGATTATGAATACAGACAGACATACACAGGCACCACATACATACAGACACATACATATACTCTCATACACTCATACACACAAACACACACACATAAACACACACATGTATGCACACAAAAACACACATACTCACACACACATACATACACACACGGGAGCGGGCTGTAGCCGAGACCGTAGCGCTCACCTTTGAAGCATTCGGTCGTCGGATCGATCCTTCTCAGTGGACCCAACTGCGGTCTGGGCTATTTTCCGTTCCAACCAGTGCTCCACA
>JAUTWP010166628.1:0-10634 GCA_033042655.1 Cyathermia naticoides
AAATTCATCACTGTAATGTGCGCGGTATCAGAATGGCGAGATATCTCGCCTTCAGTATTCAAGGACTAGTGTGACGTTGGCGAGATATGTCGCCTGCAGTGTTCTGAAGGTTAAACACTGTTAAAAATATATCTTGTGCTTATCTTTTGTTGAGATGTGTAGTTTTGAAAAGACTATATGATAAGTAAAGCAGATTCCTAATTAAGAATCCCATTGAGAATGATTGTTTAAAGTGTATGGTGTTTCTTCACAGTGAACGCCCTCAACCAGCTGAACCAGATCAACCAACTGAACCACCTGGTGGCACTGCAAGCTCAACAGAGAATGGTTGACCCACGACTGCAAGGAGCCAGGTTTCCTCCTGTTGTCTCTCCGATGCTTAGCCCGAGAAGCAGTGTTGCTAATAACATTGGACTGGGAGCAGGAGGTAATCCAGCTATCAATGCAGTTCTTAGTAGGGCCATATCACCTCATGTTCTGCCAGGGCAAAAATTAAGTAAGTCGATATAAAATTATTATGTGGTCCTGCAGTTATAGAATTCTATATATATTTTTAATAAATGATTATGAGCCATAATATAAATAACTTATTTTTGCATGGGTAATTTCTTTTTTAATTAATATTATTCTTTCTTGGTTACAGCTGCAATCAAAAAATATTTTTAATATTTAACTATTTAGAATTTTCCAATACTTAGTATTTAGATATTGCATTATGAACATAGCTTGAAAAAACCCAGTTTTTAAGTTTCTCATTGTGCAATATATAAGAAAAATCTTAGTCTTAACGTGAAAACCTTTTCTTTGTAAATTATAGAATTTATTTTATCTTTTGTAGATATGAATGGGCCATTGTCTCCAAATATGCAGTCAACACCTATATCTTCCATGAGTGGGAACAAAGGCATGGGCGACCCTCACATTTTAAAATGGTTCAGCCCAGAGGTGCTGAAGAACCAGCTGCCGACAATGCCCCCGCTGCCAGTGCAAGGTCAGAAGGTGCTTACTTTGGATGAGCTGGAGGGGGCTCGACAAGCTCTCACCAACTGAACTTGTGTGTTCATTGTGATTAACTGATGATGTCGAACTAGTGCAGTCTTCTTAGTTCTGTGAATGTGATTTATTATCAATTTGTCCTGTACTTTGTTATTTAGAATGTGATAGATGAGTCTGACTGTATGAGCGAATGGTTGTGTAGTGTTTAGTGCTGTGTACATATATAAATAGTCTGTACATATGTATGTATATAACGTTTGCCATTTTCACGAATCCCAGTTTTGAAGTGTTGAACAGCATTCACGGTGAATACAGAATCATTTCGGCGTCAAGGAATGAATTGGAGTTAAAAACACTTTGGTGAAATTATTTTCTTGTATAATATGTGTAATAGACTAGGTATGTTTGTATTTATATTGCCACAAATTACTTTGAAGTGTTAGAAAACCTTTTTTTATGTCATTCGTGTGTGTTGTTTTCATTCAAACAGTATTCATGCATTTTGTAGCGTGAACATGAGCCCAAATGTTCATTCCCACCCTGTAAACTTTATTGTTTGTTGATAGTGGATTCATCTTTTTTTTTTTCAAAATGGAAAGATATTCCATAACATGTACCTCGTTCAAATATCTTATGTAAATATACCATTTATTTGTATGTGAATGTATGTATATTGTTTGTCAAATGTATATAATAAAAAAAAGATTTTCTGGTATTCATGTAATATTAAAATGCATATCTAATATTTTGTGTTGTCATGTAGAAAGTGTTCCATTCATCTTGTGTTTTTCTGTTTCTTATATATGAATACATATACTTGTCTTTAGTTTTTTGTGTTTTCTCAAATGTGGAGTGCACATTTAGTAATGTGTCTAAGTGTATGTGTTGTTTTGTAGTCATTTGTAAAATTCATTTTGTATCAAATTCATCTTGTATCATTTAATGTATTGTTGGGTACAAGTCAGTGCTTTTTTTTCCAACTATCTTTATTTTATTGTTTTCAATAGCTGTGCTGCTTTTATGGCATATTTTGATGCAAATGCATTTGTGATTTGAAAACGTTTTTTTGTTTGTTCTGTAAATACATTTCATTGCATGCCATACAAATACATGTAATCATCAGAGAGTGCTTGTTTTTCCCAGTAACAGTACTTTTCTTTTAATATGGTAGACTTCAAATCTACGTAAATATATCTTTAAGTAAAACATGCAGCCGTGACTTTGATATTGTAATGTTAATTAATTCCCCAATAAGAAACTTGCAGAGTTTAAATTCATGTGTCACAGGGCTACAGATAATTTATTTTCAACCTGCAGAAATACTGAATTGTAAGATTAAAACCGGTTCAATGAATAGAAGGTGCTGTTTGGAGCTGTAGAAGTCATTTGTATATCCCACTGTCAGTGTGCTTAATATTTGTTTGATTTTCTTTTTCTTCCTGGCAGTAATAGCTTCCCATTGCATTCCATTGTTGGTTTGCTGTTTTGAGTCTGTTGGCAGTGTTCATCTTTGGTTTCATTTCATTATGAAATGTGTATGTATTATTGCATGTGTGAAAGGTTATTTCTATTCAAACTTAGTATTTATGCTAGGTATGTTTTTTTTTCTTTCTAGGTTAGTACAATAAAAAAATGTTTTAATCCCTATGAGATTGCAAATAGAACAGTTTAAAACATGGCTATATTCATTCAAATGTTTTTTTCCTTTAAAAAAATTTAATGGTTCAAAAATTATTTTTAAAATGGGCACGTAAGTTTGGCAACACATTTTCACCTCAAAAATAAATAGTTTCTCCATCTTTGGTATAATGCCTATTTAAACAACAAACAAAAAGACTTGAATTAAAAACTTATTATTTGGTTTTATGTCTCAATTTCTTTCAACTAATATAATTAGCACTTGTTTAAAAATATCATCTTTTGACAATTATTTTGGAATTAAAAAATTATTTCAGTTCAGTCTAACTCTGTCCTTTGTTAGTAATTTTTGTGAAAGTATAATTATTTATGCGGATAAATTTAATTAGAAAATAAAATGTGTCTTTTCATTTATGAAAGAATGGGGGTGCCTGTTTCATTATATTTTTGTATAGACATTATTACATCAAAGATTTTGAAAGAAAAATGGTGAATGAAATTGTTATTTTATAATCATAAGTGATTGGTAGATATGTAATGTGTGCGTGGAGATTAGGTGATTGTAA
This sequence comes from Cyathermia naticoides, assembly GCA_033042655.1. Classification (NCBI taxonomy): domain Eukaryota; kingdom Metazoa; phylum Mollusca; class Gastropoda; order Neomphalida; family Neomphalidae; genus Cyathermia; species Cyathermia naticoides. Next base: position 3,201 of record JAUTWP010166628.1, read on the forward strand.
CAATGTAAATATGAATAAATGCAGCAAGTATTGAATAGTGATGTGAACATAGTCTGTAAAATCAAAACTTTTGGACATTTAGCTTTTGTTTATGATATTTTGTTTCACGATACATCATCTTTTTGAAGGTTATATTTGTATAAAGGTAAAGGGTAGAAGTGAGTCCATTTTGAAACTGTATTTTTGTAAAGAGTATTTTTTGTCACTGAAAAGTATTTATTTCTATAGTGTTTTATTTCGTGTGCTTGTACTTGAACAGTGTTGGGGTCCGGATATGGTATAAGTTTGCATTTATTTATTATTTACTCACTAATCAGTTTTAGTTTTTTATTTACTTAATAGCAGTTAATTGATCCTTTAAAAAAACAATTTCTGATGTAGCTCTTGCTTGTGTTTATTGATTAAAGTCAATGCAACTCTAGTCATATCATCTAATAACTTTTAATTGTATGTGCACATGGTGTAAAATACTGTATTACCTGAGACCTTTTTATTATATCAATCTGTTATCATTGACATTGTTAGTTTAACACTTTCAGGGTTCACACATCCTCCAAAATGGAAAATTCATTGAAATGGAGACGAACTTAAAATAAAACTGAAAATAATACGAATAATTTCTAAGTTGTCATTCCTAGAAATGTGCCCTTTAATTCCCATTCACTGCTTGCTGCTAGTTTGCATTTCTGTCAGAAAAATATTTTGAATATGAAAACACAAAAATCTCAGTAGCATGTGAACCCTGTTTTTTTTTTAATTCAGTGTAATGGTAACATTTGTGGACACATGTCGGTCATCTGGTATTTTAATTCGAGAATTACTTTGCTCTTAAAATTTATCTTCTTCACTCCCCTGGCACGCTGATAGCTCATGATTACTTTTAAAAAGACTTAAATAGAATCGAAGCATTAAGCTCTTTGTCAGCTACATTTGTATTTAGAGAACATAGTACTATGGAATGTTCATCCTTGAAAAACATGTATTTTAACAAACCTGTGTACCGTAATTTTCAAACCTATAAAACCTATATTTTAATTACGCATCCCTAAAGTGATAAAATATAAACTACAGTTAGTTTACAGTTAAGTCTTGATAGATTTTAGGTATGCAGGATTTTCTCAGTAATGTAAAGCAGATCTGTTACTATTAAAATACCAGTAACCCACACACTTTACAAAAATAAGGGGGACTAAAATTAATTAGTGGGAGATTTTTTTTTTTTAATATTTAATTTCAATACTTTTTGGTGATAAAAATTATATTATCTAAGAAGCTATTTTTGTGTTGTGTCAAATAATAAATGTTATGTAATACGTCAGTGTTTTGGTGCATATTGTATTGTTTTTGTACATTTGTACAGTTTTTCCGCAGTGGTGTCTGTATCTGTGCCGTCTTTTCATTGCGGTCCTTACAGTTTTTATTGGGTAACTTTATTCAATATTGTTGGGTTGTTGTTTTTTTGTGAATGTTTAAAAACATGTTTTCTTCCATACCCAACTGTACATAAGTTATTTTGTAAGTTTTTTTTTTTGTGTGTCACAATTGTGATTTGCCTTTAAGACTTTAAAGATTGTCTTGTGTCGTAAACCAACCTTATTATTGTATAAATTATTCCAGCAATAGAGATGTAATTCCTGTTCATGGAATGTATTTATTTTTCTGTTTCATCTGTCTATAGAACATGTACTATTGTGTCGGTCACCATGCCATCAACAAAAAAATATCTAGTTGTTTGACATTAATTTGTTTCCTTCAATTTTATAATAGTTACGTTAAATGTAGTTGCCATCAAACTTGTTTTGCACATTTATGTGCTAATTTTCAATTTTGTTTACATATTCTCAATACAATGTACAACAACATTATAAAACCCAAAAAGTATGATATAATATAGATAAGAAAAATTATATTAAAAAAATTGCTTAATGTATGGTTGTTATGGTAAAATGTACAATAAAAGTCTGAATATGGTTTAAAATAGTTTTGGTGTTTTTTATCGGGAGGGAAAATATACTTATCTTTTAACAAACGGTTTTCTTTCTTTTTCCCCATAATTACCTTTTTCTGGTACTACAAATATGTGCCAAGCAGTTAAAAGTTAATACATCATTTTTAAACATTACTTTGTAATACAATTGCTGAAATAATGGTGATTTCATGGAGTTGCTGCTGAAGTATATATATTCTATCTTGGAAAGGCCAGCATAATAGTCCTAAGTAAAATGTTCAGTGGATTTAAGTAATCTTATGTATGTAAAAACCAACCGAGCAATGTGTACAGACCTTGGAAAGTATATAATTTGTGTGTCTGTCTTAGCGTTTTGGGATGTTGGTGAGTAGTTGACATAGTGTAAAGTCTTTTCTCCATTATTATCATGTTTTTTGAAAATTAAAAGCCTGATCCATTGAATAATATCAGTTATGTTATATTGACAGATGAACTGAAATTTCATTGTTTATAAACCAAACGCTTTCTTCATTTTAGTGTAGTTGACTTATGTATCCTTCGTTGTGTTCTCATAAGTAAATATTAAAAGTCAACACCAAAAACAACAACATTATGTAGTACTTATCCTTGTCATGCCATCATTACTAGGTGATCACAGACAACTTTTAATCTTTCGTTGTGGTATCATGACAGCATATGAACTGCAATAGATCATAAGTATTTTTAAACAAAACTATTAGACTTTTCATATTTAATAAAGCCAAACAAACTCCAAAAAAAGAACACCTTTGTTTTATTAGATTAGCAATCCAGATCATTTGACCATAATATTACTGTTAACATTGGTTTACAAATTAGATGTAAAGAATTCTACAAGCACCGTCCATGGCATCAAGTTATTAACTCAGAGCAGTGTATGAATAATTCTATTCTCAAATGTTTCTCAATCATCAATTTTGTTTTATTATATAAAAAAAATTATATGGATTTTGTCTGGACAAAAATATGTACTAAATATTTTCTTTGCTAACCATAAGCCATGGCAATAATATCCATTAATATTTATTAATTTAGTTATTATATACTTTGTAGATTTTAAATAGTATATGTTAGAACTAAACTGAAAAATCTCACATATTCCTACGTACGCCCATTTTGTATATTTTTTCTGTCACATGTGTTTATTCTGTATATTGCTGGGCTTCTGTTGGTCACCTTGCCTTATTTAATCATTTCAAATCGGGTCGTGTCGCATACAGGATTTCATTATTTGGCATATTTCTATTAACATTTTACCTTTGCCTTTAACACATTAAAATCATTCTCTTATCAGCTGCCATCTTTTTCTGCTATATATGCAACTTTGTGTATTTGACAGAATTATTGATGTTGTTACGTGTTTCCATTTAATACAAGGTTGATAATGTTATTGTACCTAAAGTAGACCCACTGCAATTATTTTGCTATAGGTTGTTTTCAGCTCATCGGACACAGTAGTAGAGAAAGTTAATTTTTTCACACTCAATTGTTTACTATGTATTTGCATACAATATTGGGTTGTCAGTAAGCATGGGTGTGTACAAACAAATGGGGTGAATGTTAGTTTGTAATGAAAGCAGGATTCCAAGGAAACGTGAGTAACTTTCCATACTATTATGTAGTCTTGTGAGCTGGTGTGCCATTGGCACAATGCTATTTTTGATTTGTTGGAGATATTCTTGTTGGCTTTACACAAAATGAGGCCAAATTACATAAAAACAAAAATGAGTTTCAAGTTATTTGAACATGTTCATAAAACTATAAAAAAAAATGATCTCGTTGAAAGTATTGAAAGTATATTAATTTCGTATTTCCTGACTTTTGAATACTTCAGTTATCTTGATTTGTGCATTTAAGCAGTCCCCTGCAGATTCGTACTTGCAGGATTAGCTGCTCAAAAGATAATGTGTTGATGTTGATGCACAGTTTCCGAGTGTCAATAAATGTGCAATTTTATATGTTATATAAACAAAAGAATAGAGAAAATTATATCATATCAATATTCATATTTGACTTAAGAAAATCTTCATATTTTGAATACATTAAATGCATTAAAATGTGTAATGTGCATGTATGTTTAATATTTTTAATTTTCTAGGCAGTTTCTTCTATACTTAAACAAAATAAGGGCTAAATGTTATCTAGATTGATGTCATTTATTATGGATTTTAAGGTCAAATAACTTTTATATAAACTTTCTATTCTAATCTTTGATGGTTTGCTAAAACAGCTGCACCTCTGAAAAACTGAATTTAAAGATAAAAAAAATCAAAATTAACATTTAAAATGTGTAACTAAAATATAAACTGACTATAAATGGCACACTTAAAACATTATTTGTTTTTTAACAACCAAATGTGTGCCAGAAGCATGGTTATATTTTCTATTTTTTGTTCTACTACCTCTGAAGGAATGTTATTGTTATGAACATGTTTTGAGTGGTTTTTTTTAAATATAACACACACCTTAGTCATTTGCAACACTTTAGTAATTAATATTACACCAACCTTTGGAATTAAAAATATTAATAAAATATCACAAATAAAAGTATAAAAAAAATATATTTATTAATTAATTGAAGGCTAATTGAAGATGGTGCTTCTTTGCATATATTTTTGCATGTGTGATTGACACTCAGAAAAGATATTTGTTGGTTGTTTGGCATGTGCAGCATCTTGTGTTAGAATGTTACTCTGTACTAAGACCATTGTGTATTCTGTTCCTTTATACCTGAAAAAAGTGCTACCCATGTATCATTTATTCTAAAATTGTCTTGTTGGGAGAACATTTTAACTATTTTATAGCAGGGTTGGGAAAATCCTGTGCTCTAACTCCAGGGAACCAGTTTCATCTATGACATGCCCAGGTTTGTAGTTTATAATTATGGTTGGCAAAATAGGTTAATGCAGTTAAAATGAGACTAAAATGAAATAAATGTTAAAAGGTTTAGATGTAATTATTAGTTACTATAATATTATATCCATAAATTACTATTAATGGAAGTTTAATTCCATAGTTATTAATTTGTATAATTCTAGGTTCATGTTTCTCTCCTCTTTTTTTAAATATAATTTTCAACATTCATAACGTTCTGTATTCCTTTCAAAGGATAGGTTTTTTTCTGCTAGGTGAAAAGCACGTTTTCAGGTATAAGGAATAAAATATGGTCCCAATATTAAAAACTAAAATGGAATATAAATATTATTTTGAAATGACCATCCTCACCAAATTGTGGAGTAGGCCATTAAAAAAAACAAAGTAAAATAAATGATAAATCTACATGTTTTGTTCTTTGAAATTGGCTAAGCGTACCTGTGTCTAAGTGCTGTGCAATTTATGTTTTTGACTACTATACCAGAACTTCAGTAGTTAAAAAACAATGGATCTGCCAATTGGTAGATGGCCTATGCATTGGTTTGTGATTCTTTTATTCCTGACTTGCTGAAAGATCCAGTTTGTCTTGTGAATGCAGCTTTGATAACTACACAGGAGATTAATGAGAGAAAACTACTATAACAATGTCTTCTCTTTCATTTAAAGGGATTAGAACCGTATTTACTGATGCATCAAAACACATAAAAAAATATTTGTTGGTTACATCGGTTATTCACTTACCGATCTGGAAATTTGCGTGGTCAAACTACCATGTAAGTATGATAATCGAGAAACCAAAAACCAAAAAACGCACTGGCTTTAGCTGAATATTGCAAAAGAATCCAAAAGTAAACTGTATGGCAGACAATGTTTACTTTATATTTTTTATTAAGAATTTTTTTGGTTTATCTGTACTTTGAACTGATGTAATTTGCAGAAAGTTCATGTTTTTATATACACTTTCCATAATTATAATCCTTGAAAGGAATTAAAACAACCGAAATAATACGGTTCTAGTCCTTTTAATACCATCTTTGTATATTATTTACTTTACTCAGGTTGTATGTAACACTGGATGTGGTATACTTGATGAGCACTGGATGGAGTGGGAAATGGTTCTGCTGAAGTTTATTCCTATGAACCATTAAATTTCAACTGTTATTTTTATCAATAGGACAACTCTCCGCATACTCTAGCAGCATGTGATGTAGGATTTCGTACTAGAAGATTCTTCTTCTTCTGCGTTCAAACACTGTTATGGCTCGATAAGATCAGGATTTGTATGTTTCTGATGAACTCTGGTGTTGATCAGTTGACATTTGGTATTGGCCAAGAGAGCATGTTCTCTCATCTTCATAAACCATTTATTTTATCAAATGAAAGAAAATTGTTCCATGTCCGAAATATTATTACATGTATAACATTTGCACTTGTAAGTTCAATAATTGTGTAGGGAACAGCATCGTTTATAAATTTAAAGTGGCATCATTCTAGCTGTGGTTGAAGTACGGTAAGTTACTAACACAGACAGAAAATCTAGATAGAGCTGAAGACGGAGGTATTGGGTCACTGGCACTCTTCAAAAAAAAATGATAACCCAAAAATAACTAAATTAATATAATTATGGATGTAACAAAATTAATATATGGATGTAACAAAATTAATATATGGATGTAACAAAAATGACGTTCGCCTATTGAGGTACCGCGCGCGCCTACGCATGAGTTTCTTGAAATAAATAAAAAAGGTTATCGGTGAAATGGTAGTAGGCCTATCTGTCAAAAGGAAAATGTGATGGGTCTAAGCAATACAATGTGTAGCCTACATAAGACATCCAAGACACAAATACACACACACACACACATCAAAGACGCGCGCGCACACATCGAGGAGGTAATACTATATTACTATCCCATTTGGTTTTATTTTCTTCTTTGTTTTTCATTTTGTCAATTATATTTTTCATTATATATCCAATCAAACTTCATATTTACATGAAACAACAACAACTGTATGTTTGAATTTGTTTTCTAACGACACCGTCTAAACTTATTATCACGACTGACGTGCTTAATAAAATGCAGCTCTTAAAATACGAATTTAAATATGCTACCCAACAATGATAAAAATTCAAAATGCCATCGCAAATACGTTTTGCAACAGCTTTAAATTATTGCGGCATTGATTTAACACACATGTAAATAAATTTTTGCCTTGAGTATTCCTTAATCTTACAAATATAATTTGACATGGTAGGCTATTGCAATTTGTAGAGCTAGGTGTAGCACAGTCGGGAGCTCGTGTCCGCCTTCGAAGCGGTCTGTCGTGGGATCGATCCTTCTCAGTGGACCCAGCTGCAGTTTGGGCTATTTTCCGTTCCAACAAGTGATCCACAACTGGTTCATCAAAGGCTGTGGTATCTATGTACTGTTCTGTCTATGGAAAAGTGCATATAAAAGATCCCTTGCTGCTTATCGAAAAAGAGTAGCTTATGTTGCGGCAGCGGGTTTCCTTCTAAAAATGTGTGTCAAAAATGACCATATGAATGACGTCCAATAACCGATGATGATAAA
>JAUTWP010166639.1:0-10632 GCA_033042655.1 Cyathermia naticoides
AACACCCCACCCCGGACGCGGTGGATGGATAAAACCATAACCTGCGCCCGTGATAGGCGTCTGCTATAACAGCCTGGCTCTGAATGTAGACGTTAAACAACTTGACCTTGATCAACGGCTTAATGGGTATCTCTTGAGGCACATCCTGATTGTATTTTTAAATAGCCACTGTCAGTTGCCCAATTATCTTTTTCAAACTTCATATACGAACACGCTTCCCCATTCCTCTTAACTTGAAAGTAACATTGACAAAAACCAATCAAATAATTAAATGAAGCATATTCTAAAAAGTAAGTCATGCTTAATGAAAATGAAAATTTAATATCACAAAGACTGTTTCTGGTCGATCAGACTTGTAGAGCTTTGTTAATCATTGAATATGAGATTTCTAGTAGACCGTCTGCATATCAATCAGTTTTTATTTTTTAAAAACACATTTTAACACTCTATGTGCCTTTAGATGTGCGCCGTGCGTAAATTTTAGCGATCTAGTATGCCTAGGTTTATTTATTTTATGGTTGTTTCAGACGTATAGTGAAAATCATCTTCACAAATCAAGGCTACATACACCTTCCGTACACTGGCCTTGACATATGTAGGCGAAATTGTGTATGGAATGCCAAAGCGAATCAATTCAAGACTAAATTATCACACACATTATTTATGGAAATATTTGTCCAAGACTGCCGTTTAAGTGGGGGGAAAAGGTGATAGACTTGAAAAAATAGTCCAAGAATTGAAAAATTATCATGCAAGACAATAATTAATATCGTCGTAGAATTTTTTTTTAATTATCCCAAAATTAAAAAACTATCGTCCTAGACAAAACAATATCGTCCAAGAATTTAAAAAATATAGTGCAAGGGATCTTTTATATGCATTATCTCATAGACAGGATATCACACACCAAGGTCTTTAATGAACCAGTTGTGCAGCACAGGTTGGAACGGAAAATCCGTTCCAACCATTGGTCTATAACTGGTTCAACAAAACCGTGGTATGTGCTATCTTGTGTCTTTGAAAGTACATACATTAATGTGACAGAATGCTCTAGTGGCGTCATTAAATAAAACAAACTTTAATTTCAAAACCACTGCACGTGTTCGTTGAATGCAGAGGTGAAGGTCACGCGTGCAGATATAGATGATTACGTCAGCAGACATGAAAACAAGTCGTCTGCAGTGATTGCATGCAGTCAATTATACATCAAACATCTCGCATACCGAGACTGACACCAAACCGGTACGTTATCGGCTTCAAGTCACCTGTACTAGGCGCATTCTCAAATTAGAGGCGCCAATGCTGTCGGCCTAAATTATTTATCTGAAAACATTATTATTACTGGTCATATTCGCCACTAATTCATCGAGGACATTCGTTTGATGGATGACAATTACATATGGGTCCTTCCTAAATGTTATTTTGTCTCCAGACCCTGATAAAGGGGTGAAATAGTGCTAAACTACCATGTCGGAAATGACGGGTTGTCTTTCATTGGCCCCTTTTTCAAATACACCCGTTGAGAAGGGTCGACGATTTCCTGTGTCGCTTAAGAGAGGGATAACTCCGCTACAATGTGCTTTTTACTGGACCTTATTCCGCCACATGGTTCCAAAGATATTATGTGTTGAACATTGTCGCCAATTTCTTTGAAATCTACGTTACCATGGTGAAACAGGCGGTCCCTAGCCCGATGAGTGAGGGAATTTTCAATAGCATAATCTGTTTTAAATCATGGACTCATATAGGTTAATATAAAACATGGCTAATCACTTCAAATCCTTCTTGTAAATTGAGAGACAACCTTACATTTCACAGATAGAAAGGATACAAAAAAGAATGAAATCTACGTTACCGTTCTTTTTCACAGAGAGAGAGCCGATCCTATTAAACTTTTAAAGGTGTAAGATAGCGACCGAGTTACTCTTTCGAAAGATATGTTTCATCCATGAAATGTCCATGCCATTAATTTACTATGGCCGATTTTATGTGTAAATGAAATCTACGTTACCGAAATCTACGTTACCGAAAGTGTTATATGTACCCGATGTTATTGTTACAGCTGCTGCGATATGATTTTTATTTTACCACCAACACTGATCACGTGACCGTGCGTCGTTTGAATAACTTTTTAAGCAGACGACGCATCTATTTATATTGAATGTCGTAAATTCCGGTTAGTAGAGATACTGTTATACTGTAATCCACTATATTTTTTATTTTACATGTATGTAGCACAAAATGATTGAGGTTATGAATAAATATAGATCCCAATGTATCGCCTGGTCACATATTTTATTGCCCTTTGGTTTTACTTTATTGATGAGAGTATTTATCTTTCGGAAATCTACGTTACCGACCCAGAAATGCAGTAAAGTTCCATAACCCATTGCCTAGGTGACAGATGTTTGTAACCTTCTGGAATTTTAACCTGGAGATGTTATTAAATAAAGATATAAAACAATATTTGTCAAAATCATTTGTTTATTTTTCACCGATTCTGAACCCCATTGGGGCCCATAATCTGAGAATGCGCCACCCACGTTCATATAAACTGGCACCCATAATTTTATGCACATATAGACGTGCACCCACAAACAGATAAATATGCACCCACGCACATATACAACAAACACGCGAACACACGCACAGATAAACACGCATCCACGCACATATAAACATGTAGCAACGCATACACAAACGCGCGCATGCAGATAAAACATAAACACACGCACATATAAACACGCACTCAAACAGGCACACACATACGCACCCACGCTCTCGAACCAGTGGCAGTCCTAAACTAGAAATAATGGTTTTAATACATGTGTTATGCCAACTACAATTACTCCAGCTGTCATTTTCTTTACTAATACTTTCAATGCAATAATTGCTTTTCTGCTCATTAGCTCAGTAGAACGGAACTCGCGAAACAATATTAAGACATCACCAAACAGAGTGATTTTCAAACGCATATCCAAGTGTTTGTTAAATGGAAACATTTTGCATAACACAAAATAAAAACGAACGCAGATTTAATTTTGTTTTTAACAATTTGAGAGGATATTTTTTCAGATAACAATTACTGTGATATTTGTTTTAATATGTAATATTACTCGCCTTGTTGCAACTAATAATAAGAGATTTTTCATTTTAAGTCATCCGTGTTTAACACCATGTTCATTGAGATCAGTATATACACAGGCTCGATCCTTCTCAGTGGACTCATATGCAGTTTGGGCTATTTTCCGTTCCAAACAGTGCTCAGCAACTGGTTCATCAAAGGTATGTGTTGTCCTGTCTGTGGTGAAGCGCGTATAAAAGACCCCTGCTGCTTATCGAAAAAGATTAGCCCATGTGGTGGCAGCGGGTTTCTTCTAAAATAAATGTGTCAAAATTACCATGTGAATGACGTCCAATAGCCGCTGATAAGATAAAACTCAATGTGCTTAAGTGGCGTCGTTAAATAAAATAAAAAAAACTATATAAATACGGCAGTATAGATTTCTATAAACACACATACAGTAAATCATAGAATAGAAAAGTTTGTTTTGTTTAACGATGCCACTGGCACACATTGGTTTTTTCTTATCCGTTATTGGACGCCATTCATATGGTCATGTTGACACATTTTTAGAGGAAACCCGCTGCCGTCACATATGCTACTCCTTTCGATAAGCAGCAATGGATCTTTTATAAGCACTTTTCCATAGACAGGACAACACATACCACGGCCTTTGATGAACCAGTTATGGAGCACTGGTTGTGACGAAAATAGCCCAAACTGCAGTTTTTGGTTTTATTCATCCACCGCGTACAAGTTAAGACAAGTTGTTTAACGTCTACGTTCAGAGCCAGGCTGTTATAGCAGACGCTTCTCCCGGTCTCAGTTTTTGGTTTTATTCATCCACTGCGTCCGGGACAGAAAATCTTTCCTATAAATGAATGTAAAAATCATTTCAAAGGGAAAGGTATGCTCCTTCCACGTGGTTCTCACCATAAAATGACGAGTATGTTAATAATGTAATCATTAACCTAACATGTTAAAATACAATAAACAGGGTTTTCATAAAGGCGCGCTGCAATTGCTTGACTCTGGGACCTGGGGCCTTATTCACAAAAGCCACGAAAGCGTTTGCGTGCTCGCAAAGAGTATTTTTAACACTGTTAGAGTACCCTTTGCGAGCACGCAAACGCTGGCGTGGCTTTTGTGAATAAGGCCCCTGGTTTCTAATCAAAGCAGGCTTCTTTCTATTCATGGCAGTGCCCACAAGAACCTAAATCTTGAAAATCGAAGAAGATTTGGTATTCAATTATTACTTCAAAATGAGGTTCATGTGAAAATGATATGCTTAATAACACTTTCCACTACCACTGTAGTCAACTGCGTCTTTACAACGCCTATATGTAAAATGTCATGAAGAATCAAAAGATACAATCGAAGAAGAGATTTGTCTGTGATATTCAATTATTGTCACGCCAGAGTGATGTGTATATCTGTAAGATTTGCCAAGTGACTATTTTCGCTGCAACTACATATCCCTATAGACCTTCTCCGCGTTTAGCCACCGAGGATTCGGTTCCGCTGTTATGAAAAAAAGCTGTCTTCGATATTCATGAAGTTTCGATTGCTTGCCACATCAGTGTAACCGCATCCATTGTTCTGAAACCAGACAATTATATCTGACAGCCGAGTTATGTGTGGCCCACAACTCCAACTGCGTACAACTTGCCAACCATAAGAATGTTTACATTTTTAACGGCGCCACTGGAGCACCTCGATTTTTATTTTATCCTCGGCTATTGTACGTCATTCATATGGTCGTTTTGACACATTTCTTTTAGAGGAAAGCCGCTGCCGCCACATAGGCTACCGACCAAACAAAATACAAGAAAACTAAAAAATATAGGTTATAAGCTAACACTCGAATATCAATTCAATAATTAAATCAATAATGCACACATACACACATATATATGCAAATTAAACATATAGTATACACGTACACACACACATACACATGCATATACCATACACATGTATACACATATATGGATGAGTGGGATCTAGCTCAGTCGGTAGCATGCCCGCCTATGAAGCGGCCGGTCGCCGAATCGATCCTTCTCAATGGACCCATCTGCAGTTTGGGCTATTTTCCGTTCCAACCAGTGCTCCACAACAGGTTCATTAAAGACCGTGGTATGTGCTGTCCAGTCTACAGTAAAGTGCATATAAACGTTCCCTTGCTGCTTATAGAAAATAGTAGCATATGTGGCGGCAGCGGGTTTTCTCTAAAATTTGTAAAAATGACTATATGAATAATGTCCGATAGCTGCTGATAAGATAACATCAATGTACTCCAGTGGCGTCGTTAAACAAAACAAACTTTACTTACGTGTGTATTCTTTGTAAAACATATTGTTTTTCTTTGCAATAATTGGTTTACGAACTTACTTTGAACATAATTATGTTTTGTTTAGTTTTCGTATTTTCCTTCTCAAACTGAGATTTAATTTTGTTATCCAGTTCTATCTATTTGAGCAGTTGGCATTTCTCTTAAGTTCAAGAAACCGTATTTAAAATATAATAATTAGGTTTCATCGGTAGAAATAAAAGACAGTTAGAAATTAAAATATGTTATTATTTTCAAGTTTTACAGGAAAAAAATTGCATATAGCGTATGCTACTAGTATGTTAAAAGAAAAAATATTGAAAATGTGAATTATTATAACCGTAATGGTTATTTGTGTTTGTTATTAAATTACAGTTTTCTCGTATTCTGGAAATTAGTTTATTTTAATGATAGCGTTGATTTCTTATTTAAAATAAAAATATCAGATGTATTTTTTTACGTTCTTTAGTGATGTTTGCTTGGTTTTTCCGTTATTTTCCTTCAAATTTTCATTTTACATTTCTGTATTTTATATTCTGTGTTAATAGCTTTTCGTCTTATGACAATTTTTGTGCTAATTTTTACTTTAAAAACATCTGTTATTTTCATTTTTAATATATATTTGGCTATGGTTGATTTGTTGGTTTAACGTCAAAATGACAATAATAATGAATGATGTCCAATAGCCGCTGATAAGATAAAAATCAATGTGCTTTAGAGGCGTCGCTAAACAAATCAAACTTTACTTTTTACTTTAGCTCCTAATAAGTCTTACATGACTTTCCCCCACAGACGTGGTAGCACAACCTACGAGCTGTCTTATACCTGATTCAAGAATTGGCCTATTTTGAATTTAGTCTTCCATGGAGTCTGGATACTACCCTCACGACATTGTATATTGAGTGTAGGAATTTCAAAGTTTTAAAAACGCTCATCTTAAAGAAATAGCTTTGTAGTGTGACTGGACCAGGTCGAACCATATGTACATGAAAGATAGCATTGTCTGTCTTACGTCATGCCAGTCGGTGCAGAGGTTTCGAATCGTGAGTATAAATACGTGTTTAGGTATGAGTCCCAGACACACATACACAGACACAGACACACATACACACATACTGTCCCAGGTGCAGTGGATGGCTTAACCATAAATGACGCATGGGAGAGGCGTCTGCTACAACAGCCTGGCTCTGAATGTAGACGTTAAAAAAAAAAATCATAATAAAAAAAAAAAATCATAATAAAAAAAATAAAATCGGTGCAAGTGTAAATACCTTCCCATTGAGCCTTGCGGAGCACTCACTCTTGTTTGGAGTCGATACTTAGGTTAAAAATCCCATGCATCGACTGACAGATTCGATCTCAGTAGCTACCACTCGGAGACCGGTGGACTCCTATGTGGTGATTACTAACTAGGACTCTGTGACCTAAGTGCGCTGTCTTGTGTTATTTCGAGTTGTCCTGAGGCTTTCTTCTTTCCAGGTAAAGAGAATTGATTTCGTTTTAGTTACAGGTAAATGCTCGCATAATTTGGTAAACCTTTCATATATTGATTCCAAATCTTAGAATGTTTAAGCGACGTGACCAAATCCACATGTCTGCTTAAGAAAGAGTGCAAGACAGGGGCGTAACTACACATTTAAATGAGTGTGGGCACAAAGTTTACGGCGAGGGGTCTGGAGGGCGCTCTAGTCCCCATTGGGTCCATGGCAGTGCCCTGGTGGAGCCTCCAAGGGGCCTAAGACCCCCTTAAGCTCCTGAGATTTTGTGTTTTTGTTATGCTAAAATCAGAAGGTACAGACATTATTTTTATTTTATTATTTTTTAATGCCAAATTTGAGTGTAGGCACGTGCCTACACGGGCCTTACGTAGCAAGGTCAAGGTCAAGTTGTTTAATTTGGGTGAGCGTCTAAAATTAATCTTTAAATATTTATTTATTCAAAATTTAAAAGTCACCAATTAATAACTTTTTAAAAATATTTTTAATTTTACAACTAAATTTCTTTTATACCACCATTACTCTCCTCTCCCCTTCCCATCCTGGGTAGGGTTTCCGGCATTGTCGGACATCGTGCCCAGCAGGGGCGTTCTTGAACACGTATTTAGTGATGTAAGAACGTTAAACCTTTTTCCAGTTCCAGTTCCAGTATGTTAAATGTGATAACATTAATTTAAAAATGAACAAGTGGGAATTGAGCATGTAATTTGTGAGTTATTTTGTATAATATTTTAAAATGTTCTTAGTATATATTTAGCAAATTGTGCAAGTCATAATGGAATACATATTAAGATTTGAATAGAAACAACATTACACGAACATGGAGGTTTTCTATTTTAGTTAGCGCTCAATCGTCTCTCAGATATTTTTCTAAAATAAAGTTTGTTTTATTTAACGACGCCACTGGAGCACTTTGATTTTTATCTTATCATCAGCTATTGAACGTCATTCATATAGTCATGTTGACACATTTCTTTTAGAGAAACCCCTGCCACCCCATAGGCTACTCCTTTTGATAAGCAGCAAGGGATCTTTTATATGCACTTTCCCACAGACAGGACAACACATACCACGGCATTTGATGAACCAGTTGTGGACCACTAGTTGGAACGGGATATAACACAACCTGCAGCTGGGTCCACTGAGAAGGATCGATCCGATGACCGACCGCTTCATAGGCGGACACCCTACCGACTGAGCTACATCCCGCCCTCCCCCATAAAGGTAATACGTGTGATCATTTAAAGAACATAATGGATGATTAACTTACATGTGTAGTATCTGAGATTAATATTAAGATATACATTACCTTATACCTAGAACCGTTCAAATCTGATTTACAAGTGCCGGATAATCAACCAGTAACCAACATATGCATATTAAATATACACTAAATTTAGTTAAAGGGACACACATTAGTTGCTAAACAGTGTAACATATTTCCATCTTTTATACCATTTTCCACTTTTCTAATTACACAAACTTCTAACTGCTTGTTTAGACCATTTATTTTAGCCATTCAAATGCGTTATTGTTGTTTTAATAACTCGACATAGTTTTTACACGAATCTCAATGACCAACACGTGCCACGGAACTGGGATCATTCCTTTAAATGAGATTTGTATTTGTTTAAATAACCTTAGCATCGAGTAATACAGCATACATGTTTAAGGGCACTACAACACGATAAGTATAAATTAAAACACAATTCAGTGTTACAAATCCTCGCCTCGGGACACTCTCAAACCTCATACTTTATAATAGTTTTTTCACAAGAGATTTGCACTACTCAATAATTCGTGTATTTTTGCACCGACTGCCACCCATATTGCAGCACCTTTGGAGACTGTGTCCATGAAGAGCTACCTTGAATCGTAAGAAGATAAAAGATGACAATTTAATTAAAGTCAAATTATGTACTGTTTCAAATACTGGATTTAAATGTCTATATTCTTTTTAAAAGCGATTTTAAATACTGTTATCATTAACTTTCTTTGTAAGATGGATGAAAGAAAAGCAAGGTTTTTAAAACGATACCACTGGAGCACATTCAATTTTTTTATCTTAACCGTCTATTAGACCTCTTTCATCTTGCCATTTTGACACATTTCAGAATTATCATATAAATAAGTCCAATAGCCGAAGATAAGATAAAATCAATTTGATCCAGTGGCGTCGTTAATTTTTTTTTTTTTTTTTTACTAAATGTACCATGCAGTTTTGACCATGATAACATTAATTTTAGGTCGTTTAAATTCCAATTATTGGATAATCATACCCACAGGTGACCTTAAACAATAATAGTAGGCCCTATACTCTACGCCATATAGGCAGACCCGATACTACTACTATTGTTTATATTATTAGGTTTTGTGTTCCTAACAGTGCTCAGCTATTTGTGATGTCAGACTACCAAAGACTGACACATTTTCCTATTTTTCTTCAGTAGATTTTGTTTTCTGATTATTTAACACAGGTTGGTGTGGATGACCGTGTATACGTTATCTTTAGCCATAACCTTACCACTACACTCTGATCAACGGGGATGCATTATTTACATTGGCAAATTGTTTTTGACGCAATTACACAATCGAATCTAATCAACGATAGACAGGAAAACAATCTAGTGCATACGGTTGGTCGGTTGGTTATACGTGTAGGCTTACTTATTTTCGTGCTTACACGCCGTGTGTTCAGTATATATATTAATGTAAGTAGAACAGAGGAAACGTTCTTGAACACTTTTGTGATGTAAGCACGCATTTTTAAACTGTTTCTATTCCACAGAGGAAACCCGCTACTTCCCTGAGATATGCCCTTTCCCACAAATAGGATAGCACAAACCATGACCTTTGTCAAACCAGTTATGGAACAATTGGTCGATGTAAGTGATTTAACCTTCCCAGTGGAGGATCTAGAGGGCGGAGCACCCCTCCCAAAATATGTTTACGTTGGAAATATATTCGAGAACGTTTGTGCCACTTAGGCCGGTCATTGGGGGCCCCTAAATGGAATTTCTGGATCCGCAACTGCTTCCCATTGAGTCTTACGGAGATCTAACTATGGGTTGGAGGCGATACTGAGATTAAAAATCACATACCTCGACTGAGTATCAATCTCAGTACCTACCAGGCTCAAGTCCGATAGTTTAACGATTGCGTCACTGAGGCCGGTTATTGTATACGATCCTGTGAACCACTGCAGGCTGGTAATTCACCATCACATCTCCACCTTACCACAATAGACCCAGCATCGTTATATAAATTATTGTTTGTATCTCATTAGTACTTGCCCACGGACAGGACGATACAGTAATAATTAATTTTATAAACTCCATAGCCTTCATCAGCCTCTTTCAGCGGTCTCCTGTTTATGCCAGAAGCTGTTCCCAATGGGAGAATGACATTATTTGAACAGTTATTTGACGGAAACACGTAAATAAATGTACCTGACTTAACCTGATTTACAGCCATTGTAACAATAAATGACTCCTAGAGGACTTTAATATTGTGGTGTTTTTTACATAATAAAATAAAATATTACATTTATTGTTCATACTATTCATCAAATAGTTGCACAACCCATATCCCACCCCTGATTCCACCTTTGGCACGGCTTCTGGTATAATAGTCATGGATCATTGATGTGTGCATGTATCCACTCGAGCGGGCTGTAGCCGAGACTGTAGCGCGCCCGCCTTTGAAGCGTTCGGTCGTCGGATCGATCCTTCTCAGTGGACCCA
>JAUTWP010166650.1:0-10631 GCA_033042655.1 Cyathermia naticoides
TGCAGCTGGGTCCACTGAGAAGGATCGATCAGACGACCGACCGCTTCAAAGGCGGGTACGCTATCGACTGAGCTACACCTCGCTCCTTAATAAAAATGTATGTGACCACCAAAATAGAGAATTTTCCTATCACAAACAATGTGGTGGTAGTATTGGGAGCCAGTCTACAACAGTGTGGCAATGTATGTCTGTAATGACATCATTCTTTGCCCACTGAAATTTGTTGTATTTTAAAGTGGTTTAAATTTTATTTTTTTAACTATTTAGAATATATCTTCTACGTTTGTTTGATGTACACCACATTCCTTTCTTCTGACTAAACGATACCGCTTGTACCACAGTTAGGTCACGCGAATAGCGCTAATACATAGAGATGGTGGCGACCCGACATGTGGATTTGTAATGTATTTCTAGTGATCTAATTTAGATGCAGGAAATTGGTGCATTAGACGAATGGAGCGTGATGCGCATCAAACAAACGTACAAGATATATTCTAAATTGTTAAAACATTTAAAAAACCAGACACTGCCACTTTAAATACAACTATTTTGATATTTTAAAACTTAACTTAAACAACAAATAAACAGCACTAATTATTAAGTCAATCCGGCAGCATAAAATGCCACCATTTAAGAACCTCACCTACAGCAATTTATACACCATTGGCAATTGCTGCCATTAAATTTGTAGCCCCTGGCTAAAGTTTCATTCATTTGATGTTTTTATCCTATTGTAAGACTAATACACATGGGAATGGGTGTACTGAAAACTTTACAGCAGGAACAGTTTTCTGTTATGTTGTTTCTCATATAAAACAAACTACTGGTACTTGCCACATGGAAGTGCAAAAATGTTGCAAGCATTAATTATGTCACTGCATAATTGACTTTAATCTAAATTAACTTTTGAAAAATGGAGTGTTATCAAACGGTTTGCACACTTCAAACTGCTACTGCTAGTGTGTTTCATTTTGTGCCATAAAAAATTCAAAACAATCTGTACATACTGTTTTAATCGAAACATCTCACTAAATTCTTCTACTGGAGTTTGTAGATACTCTACTCATAATATTTTTATCTTATTGATTTTGCATGCTGTATGAGTATGACTGAGAACAGTGTATTTTGTAAATAGTGGAAATAATGTAGACATGAATTTGTTATATACATTGTTTGTTGCACTCTTCACATTGAAAGTATGTAGACTGATGTGCACAATTCCACCTCCACATGTTAAAGAAATTAAGGTATGTGGATTACTTTTTACTGGTAGTCGGTGCAAAAAGACAGTTTGCTCTAAAGGCATATATCTTATGTACAGTGAAATATTGGTGACTGGTTTTAAAAATGTACTTGTAAATTAAATCAATTTTGCTTTATTCAGATTCAACAGATAATTGGTACCAGCATTTACATTCTCTGTGAAAATGAAGAAAGGTTCCACCGAAGTTCATACATGGTGAGAAATAAGATCAGTGAAAAAAAATCCAAATGTGAAGTCATTATAGCCCGTATTGAAAGGGTCTTTGTAGCATACTGTTATTTGCACCACATCCACATTTTAGAAATGTTAATAGCAAAAGATAAATGATGCCTAATATTGCAAACTGGCTATGCATCTGTAAGTTTTGACTAGTTTCTATAATTGATTAATACTAAACTGTAACTTTTGCTAAGTCGTTGAGAAAAACAAGGCCGAAATTACGAAGCCTGTTTTGGTTGAATGTGCACGTTTAAGCATTGTAAATGTATGTAGTTAGACGCGTGTAAGAGAAAAATACACTTCATAATTTCGGCCCTTATTTTTTCTAATCGGTGTGCACTTAGAAATTGTATTGATTTGTTAAGTCTAAATAGGCAGATATGTTCCATTTTAAAAAGAGCTTGGAATTAAATTATCGTTAAGTGATTATATCTAGCATAGCAAAAATTTTTTATTTGAAGTGAGTGTTTTAATAGACTATTGTGGGGGTGGAATCTAGCTCAATTGGTAAGGCATTCACTTGAGGTTGCATTGAAGGAACCAGTCGACAATTTATTTTTTTCCAATCCCAATCGCTACAACTATTATCCTGTGTGGTATGATGGATACAAACAATTTTTAACCAATTTTTTTTAGATATATACAACATCTGTAGACTGGTTTTCTATTTCATTGTTTTGTATTTCCACAATTTTAATTAAATCTTGTCATTGCAGGTCAAATGGGGATATTGCAAGCGAAAGTTCCAGTAACCCAGACACTGGTGATATTAGCAATGTGAGTAGTTACTAGTATTTACGGTGGCTTTGTCAATGGTCACCAATTTCAAGGGCTGTTCATGAAAAATAAAATAGATTTATGATTCCATATTTAGCCACCCTATTATAATAATAGAGTAACAACTGATTTGTTTTAAAGAGATATCAGACCTTCGTTTTTGAGAGGCATGAGCGCCGTCACACCTGTGAACCCCTGGCAACTCAATTTGATGGGTGCGAAATTTTTCGAACAAATCATGTTTTTTTTGTTTTTTTTAACCCTGTGATGCCACAAACCTTTCCATTCTGTTCACAATAAACTACCTATAATATTTTTTATAAATTGAAATACGATTGGTTGGTTATCTTTACACTGAGCCAATCAGCTAGGAGTTTACTTATTAAGATCTTGACAATCAGGAAAAACCCGTATTGTTCCATAATATTGTTAATTGTAATATTGTTGTACAGAAAAATAGGTGCATTTTCCAATAAATTTATGAGTTCTTTTTAATTAATTTTTTTTAATTTAACAATGCCACTGGAGCATGTTGACTTTTGTCTTTTCATCGGCTTTTGGACGTCATTCATATGGTAATTTTTACTGATTTCGTTTAAAGAAATCCTGCTGTCGCCACATAGGCTACTCTTTCTAATAACCAGCAAGGGATCTTTTATATGAATTTTCCCACAGACAGGATAGCACATACCACAGCCTTTGATGAACCAGTTGTGGAGCACTGGTTGGAATGGAAAATTGTCCAAACTGAAGATGGGTCAACCAAGAAGGACCAATCAGGCAGGCACGCTACCGATGTATAATGTTTTATAAGTGTTGATATCATGGTAAACGCATACACCAACAAAAAATAATTTAGTAAAGCAAAAAAAAAAGGTCGATAGCATAGCAACGTACTTGTAGACATTTTGAGGAGTGCGATTTTTTAGAACTGCATTTTTTTTTTAAAAAGGTCTGCGTTAAATACCAGTGACTTAGTTATGCCTTCACCATTATGTTTAACCATATTTAATTTTTTTTATTTGTTACAACTCCTATCTTGACAAATCTATTGGCTACAATGCACTTAATTATGAGACATCAATCGTATTATGTATTACAAGAATATGTAAGTGATTTTGTGCTTCAAGCCATAAAGTATTAATATTTATATAGTGATTGCTATACTTTATTATGATTTATGTTATAATTGTTTTTAAGAACACCAGTGCAAAGGTTACTGGGGATGATGAGCTAGTGAAATCTATGCCACAGAAACCGACAGGACGGCTTACAAATCAGCTGCAATTTCTATCCAAGGTTGTCATGAAAACTGTGTGGAAACATCATTTTGCTTGGCCTTTTCACAACCCTGTTGACTCTGAAAAACTAGGCCTTCACGTAAGTTGTTTTTAAAAAATCTTTTTACAGATACTTTTGAATACACATTTTTTATTTCAAGCAAGTAAATAATTTGTATATCCAAATATATACACAACATATTGTTATTTTGATATTAAAATCTTAGCCTTTACTACATAATCGACTGCAAATATGATTTACTGAGGATCTGTATGATTGTCTTATGAGTTTAAATATTTTTTATAGTATTTTTTTTTTATCATTAGTTTGTATTCCAGTGACATAAATTTGTCTTTTAAAATTTTATGAGATTTCATAAATTGAGGTTATTGCATGTTTTCTGTGAAATATGATTTTTATAGCCAATTACACTTGTATATTCACATGATTTGTAAAAACATGTACATGGATTTTTTCCACATCATGAAAACTGATCCTTGACTTTTAATATTTGAGGATTTTGCTCATGGTCAAGGTATTAAGTCCATTCCACTGGTGATTTGTCATCTGTTGTCCTCTAAGATAAATTGTCTATCACGACTAGTATATCTTCCCATTAGTGTTTTAGTTTACATTTCTTCTACTAGGCTAGCTTGCCTGACAATGCTATTGAGCTATTTTCCAGAATTGAAAAGCAATTTCCTTATTTATATATTTCACTGCTACATGTATGTTATTTTCAGGACTACTATAAGATCATAAAACATCCAATGGACCTTGGAACGATAAAAAAGCGACTGGAAACAAACTACTACAACAGTGCCAAAGACTGCATTCAAGATTTCAGTACAATGTTTACAAACTGCTATGTTTACAATAAACCTGGTGATGTAAGATTCCTTTTAATTCTTTTTTGTGTTGATGTGTTATTGATGAACAACTTCATCATCTCCACACGCACCTCCACCATCTAAAAAGTTAAAACTTTAAATTAAATGTTTAATATTCTTAAATCTGAATTTGACTTCTTTATATATTGAATTAATTAATGGGTTATGCTTTTTGCTTCAAAACAATTAACAATTTTTTTGTAATCCAGGTAAAATTTCTCTGAAAGTCCTTAGGTTTAAAAATACTGTTATTATCATTATTTAAGCCCTTTGGCTTCATTTTGCATATAGATATCATCCACTTTTATTGCTTTCATTAAAACTCCAAAATCATTGCAATGTATCTATTTTGGAAATAAATTGATATGTCATTAAAATTTGACTCACATTTTATGTGGTTCATTTTTAGTAGCTGGTTAAAACCTATAGCTTAAGCTAAGAGAACATCTTTTGACTGTTTCACTAAGCTTTTATATAAATGTTGGTATTTCCTCCAATTTTGGTCCATTTTTTAATCCGTATCCTTTTTTTTCTTGCATATCTGCTTGATATAAAATTCTATTTATTGTTCCATTTTAGGATATTACCCTTATGGCACAAACATTGGAAAAATTATTTCTTCAGAAGGTAGCACAGATGCCTCCAGAGGTATGTTGTAGATTTTACATTACTGATTTTAAACATGATATTGCAGGGCTCGAACTTAAGAATTTGTAACCCACAGCAATTTTGATACTTTTTGACCATGGGTGAAAGGCTCACAAATTTTAAAAATATTTAACGATTTAGAATATATCTTGTACGTTTGTTTGATGCGCACCACACTCCATTTTTCTGACTCAACGATCTGCTGTACCATATTTAGGTCACGTAAATAGCGCTACGACTTAGCGACAGCTGATGGGTCGCTTCCGATTTATAGTGTATTTCACGTGATCCAATTACGATACAGCAGATAATTGCATCAGAAGAATGGAGCGTGGAGGGCATCAAACAAACGTTCAAGATATATTCTAAATGGTTAAATATTTATAAAAAAGCAGACACTGCCACTTTAATTCTATGGCAATTTGATAACTTAACTTTTGCAACAAATAAACAGAAGAGAAGAATTATTTTACTGAACAACAAAATCAGAAAAGGGGTGGCTACAAGTGAAACTAAGAGTGGGTTAGGACATTGCCGGTGGTAAAAAAATAGCCACCAATGAAGCACCTCACCTATGACAATTTATACAAAAAATGCCGTTAAGTTAGATCTCTGTATTGCTGAATATGTTTAGTCTAACTGGCACAGCTAACAAAATTCATTAGGTTAAGCGTCTTAGAAGATTGTATCTTAACAACATTCAGTTCTCTATGTAAATTTCGAAGCGAAAATATTTAAATATAAGAATTGTTATATTTTACATAATAATGGTACATATTAAGTTTTTTGTTTACATATATACATAGTAAAAGAAGGATGAATTGTTCCATATGTGTATAATCCATACAACCTTTGTTGGTGCAGACGGACAGTGCATCATATTTTGACATATTTGTGAAATTGTAATTATTAATTGGTATATTTTGTTAAATCTGACAACCTTTTATAATTAGATATTTTTGGGACATGCTTTTTTTGTAGGAAATTGAAATACAGCCACCAGTCAAGAAAACACCAGGTCGTAAAGGACTTGGTCGTGGTGCCATCATTAGAGGTCCGAGGTTACCAGTTGCAAAAGAAGTTGTTACACCTCCATTAATGATAAAGGGTGTTGATGCTCGTGCTACCAAAACTGTTAATACACAAGGTCTCAAAGGAGCTGGATTGACTGGTGCAAAACCTAATGTGACTCAAAACATTAAAAATTCTGATGCATCCGGACCAAAAAATAGTGGCATCATTGGTCAGAAAGGTATTGTGACACCAGCTTCAAAAACAGTTGGCACGTTAAGTTCGAAGGGGACAACAGCTGAAACACAAACAATTATACATTCACCTACCAATGGTCCACCACCACTGGTAAACAGTGTAAGTCCACCAACAACAACAATGCCAACCTTATCAACATCTTCGCCAACCCTTGGTGCACTGCCACCTCGTGTTCCAGTTCGTGTCACTACTCCGCCTGTCAGTGCTGGACCACCACCGCCAGTTTTGGAAGCTATTTTACCCGCCACCTCCACTTCTAGTCTTCTTCCTACTGTTCATCCACCTGTTCAACCAACAAGGGTAAGCTGTTTAATTTAGATAAATATTGGGATCTAGTTTAGTAGACAGTTTTCTTACACTGCAGTAGAAAATGTCATTAGTTATTTCTTGGTAATCCACTAGGATTTGAAGATTGCATGTTTTGATTATTAGAATTGAAAAGTAAAATCCTTAACAACCGTCATTGTTAATTACGCTAGGTAGAGCTTATAACAATGAGAGAACAAAATTAATAAGCAAGACTGTTTTCGGCATTGAACAATTGTTGAACTGTACTCTGAATAGATGTTAACAATTGCGATGCATTGCAACAGTGATAAATTAAATGCCATGTATAGATATGAGCCAAATGTTCTCATGAAATGTGCATGGATTGTTGGTTCCAGCTATATAATTTTACACTGTTCCACTAAAGGCATAAAAAATTTTATTATGATTTTACAAATTGTCTTATCGTTCTCAGTCGTCACACACGTTGGTGCTTTTTTCCAGTTAAAAGAAAAGTTTGCCTGCATCCTTTTTTCCCCCACAAAAAATAAAAATTAAACTAATTTGCTTTTCTGTTTTTTTTTTATCCTTCAATAGAATAGTGAACTATTCAGAAGGAATAGTGTAAATGTTTTAACTAAAAATTCTATCTTTGAAATTAATTTCTATATAACATTGAGAAACACATTGATTGGGCAAACATTTAAGTAACCGAATAATAAGTTACCAAATTAAAAACCTTGTGAATGGACTAAGTCATTTGGTACTGCTAATAAAATTTACATTAAAATTAATCATAGCTCCAGACGAGTTGCAAACTGTATCTGAAAAAACTCAAATATCATTTTCACAGAAACTGTTTGTACCTCTATGACAATCTTGTGGTTAAGCCTTGTAATTATTAAAATAAAAAAGTTGAGTATTTGAATTTAATTAATACTTTTTCAGAGAAAACCGGGTATTAAGCGCAAGGCTGATACAACAACACCTACAACGACCCCATCAACAGTCGGACCAGGAATTTATGACTTTGAGCCAGAAACTCCTGTTCTTCCAAACAAAGTTGCTCCAACACGTCGAGAAAGTGTGCGACAGATTAAAAAGCCAAAGCGTGATTTGCCTGATGATGAGGTTGTTGTATTATAACAAATTCTACTAAATTATTATATTTGTTTTAATGCTCCAAATATAAATTATTGTACATTCAAAACTGAACTGCTAGCTTCAGAAGCTACATATAGGTATTATTTTCATCAAAATATAGTTACATTCATTAGTCTCATTTATAATTTTCACATGTGTTTAAATATGTAAGTAATAACCACTAACTGCACCTGACAATGGTAGCCATTATGAACAGGTAACCATTCTAGTGTAAAATAATATTCCCTTATTACTTTAATAAAACTGAATGCAAATATTGCTGATATGTGAACATTGAACTGATAACTTGTCAAGATGTAACTACTAATTTTAATGGCTGTTAAATCTTTTACAAAATCAAAATTCTTGCCAATTTTCTATTTTAATGTTTCTATAACCATACACACTTCCTAGCTTGATATTCTTGGTTCTGAGAAAATACAAAAAAATGTTGCTACTATGTATTACTAAGTCATTGTGATTTAATTTCATTTGTACTTTACTAAACCTTCTGACAATATATTATCTCATTTAAGAAAATGTTGATAATACATGGTAGCTATTTTAATAGTAGCCTGTATTTCATTTCTTTGACTTATGGCATGTTATCTTGATTCAAATGTGCATGTCATAATAATTTTGAGTTTAATACAAATGTTTACATGTATGCTTGTTTTTTATATTGGTCTTTCAGAGCACGGTTGATAATCTTTTCCAGGCCCAGCATAGTTCAAAAAACAAAAAGGGAAAAGTGTCTGAACAATTGAAGTACTGTACAAATCTTATCAAGGATCTTTTTTCAAAGAAACATGGTGTAAGCCATACTTTGTTTTCTATATCACTTATTTAATCATCATCATATTAAAGTAGCCAATCTTGCTGTAGAGTGTTCAATGTCATTATATATAATATATAGAGGATATACATGTAACATGTATATATATATATATATATATATATATATATATATATATATAATCAAGTGTGTTGTGATATCAAAATTTATCAACACGAGTTGATAAAAGTATTAAATCCGAGGCTTGCTGGGGATTTTTATACTTTAATCAACGAGTGCTGATAAATTTATGATATCACAGCACACGAGGGGTATATTCTTTTTATCATTCTTTTCATTAGCGACAATAATTGTAAACATTTCTTTGAAACTTATTGAACGTCATCAGGTGTATGACGTTATAAAGTTAACCAAACGTAAGAGTACTTCCCTGACGACGTCATTGTTACTAAGGTTGGACAAATCAAATGCGTTTAAACTGTAATGGTGATGACGTAAATTTAATTATTTAAGAAAGAAAAATGCATGAGATGTGATATCTCTGGAGATATCACTAATTATCATCCCAGTGATATCTCCTACAATGATAAAGTATGTTAGCATGTATATCTTTAGTTATGAAAGAACAGAAAATTATATATGGTCAATGCACAGTTAAAAAACCCTGTTTTAACTCATACAGTGTTTGATTCTAAAGACAAGTTGTGTTATATTTGCTCTGGTAATAATGTTGCTAACAGTTACTGGAGTTTCCAGAATAATTTAAGGTATTTTTGAAAAGTAATCCTTATGTTTGCCATTTTGAATTTTAGAATGTAATAGTTCACCACATATAGTTGATTGGAAGTTGCACATGAAAGGAATACCCGGTAATGGTTCATGTGAAATATCAGGGGTGTATAAATCAGTTGTCTGGGGACCATGGACAACCACAAATGTGTTTCGAGCAACTAATCATTGTTAAATGGTTTCCCACTGGGCAGACAAGAAAATATGTAAAATAAATTGGTACATGAGCAAAACATTCTGATAATTATGCAAGTTTGTGTATTGTAGAAAACTGAGGCACAGTACCTACTGCCTGGCGAACTAAGAGTTTGACATTAATGATGAATTCTTGTCAGCATACATTATGTTCTTTTAGGTGTATCATTAGTTTCCAGACAATTTGAATTAGTAAATTTCATTTGGACCTCATAAAATATATGAGCAACCAAGATATCATGTTGGTAACTAAACATCAACTGACAATTTTGGCATCCCTGAATATTTATTCTTTGATGTTGCCACTCATTTAATAATTATAATATATATTTTAAAATTTTATAAAAAAAATTCTTTTGATCTAGGAATATGTTTGATTAACAAATCCCAATTTTTGCACCATGAAATACAATTTATTAAGAATAATTTCAGTGCAATTTAATAATTTTATTTATTTATTGAATTTTTTCAGGTTTGCCCTGGTAAAGAAGGTCCCATGTTTTTTGGTGATGAACAGTATGGAAATGTTTTGAGCTATACGTTTTTCATAGCAGATAGTCAGGCACGTGGATTCAGGCGATGGAACAGTATTTTAGTCGTCATGATGGACAAAATATATCTTTTGAATTCATGGCCATTTCTTGTACCCCACCTAAAAACTGTGATAAATAACTTGCAATCGAAGGCAGATAAAGTTTTTGAAGCTGAGGAGAAGATCAACCCACCACAACTACATAGGTTAACATCTTCAAGAAGGGGAGGTAAACCTGCTCGCTCTCTTGTCGATCTAACAGGATACAATCATGTGTTTAAACTTCTGCATCTATCGTTCGTATGGATTTTAAAATCATGTAGTAACCGCATTTCAGAGACATTGCTTGAAGGCCCACCAACTGAAGACTCCATTATAGATATGGAAAAACAAGAAGGTAATAGATCAAAATGTTTTTTGCCATTTGTTACTATGGTTGTGTTATTCAATGTTTCAAAAGAAGAATTCATTTCCAGTGAGAGATTCAAAAGTAAAGTTTGTTTTGTTTAACGACGCCACTGGAACACATTGATTTTATCATCATCGGTTATTGGACGTCAT
>JAUTWP010166661.1:0-10630 GCA_033042655.1 Cyathermia naticoides
TTGCGTTGGGGTTGCCAAATGTGTTATTTGTGGGTGGGGTTTATCTTTTTGGGTTTGTTGCAGTCCTTTTCAGAGTGCTTGCTAACGGACTGAAATAAGCACAGTGCACGATATTTTAGCAGTTAAATTCATACAACGAAAGTAGCAAAAAATTTGCACATATAAAAGAGCAAAAATCCGCGAGATTTTTGCGGTGTTTAATTCCGCACTTCTGTTCGATATGAGCCACTTACCGTGCATTGGGTTTATTTGTTGTTGTGGGTATGTGCTTCTTTCTTAAAAAGAAAAATACACCGTCCCAAATTATTATTAATTCATTCTTTGATTTCACTATTATTTCATCAAAAGGTGTTTCTTTGCAACCTAAATGAATAATCATTATTTTTGATTTATTTAAACCTAAATCAATAGGATTAATTTTATATTTAGAAAAATAATCATTAGTTTTTACACTGTCTTTATTTATTGATAGCTGAATTCAAGTCACAAATGCAACTTTTGGTTAAACAATAAATTATTCATTACAAATATAGGGGTTTTAAAATTAAATCTTTTACGCGGCCTATTATTTAATTTATCCTGCACTATTTCAATATCCTTATCCGAAATCGAACTAAAATCAGAACCTTTAGGGAAATATTGCCTTATTAAACCATTAAGATTTTCATTTGATCCTCTTTCCCATGAGTGGTAAGGGTGAGCAAAATAATAATCAATATTTAAATTATTAGCAACCATCTGATGATTAGCAAACTCCTTACCATTATCGGCAGTTATTGTATGTAAGAAAGGTTCCCAATCCTCTAATATTGATATTATTGCCTTAGCTACAATATTAGCTTCTTTTGACTTTACCTTTTGCATTTTTAGCATTCCACTTGCTCTATCATTTACAGTTAGAATAGCTTGATTATGATTTTTACCAATAATTAAATCAACTTCTAAATCTCCAAAACGTTCTCTTTTTTCAACGATTTTTGGACGTTTATCAATAGAGACTCTGTTTTTTATAATACCTCTCGTATCTTTTTTACTACCCCTTTTCCTATAGCTCCTGCCTTTCCTTCTAAGATGTGTGTAAAGCTCACCTTTATTCTTTTTATCTAACCAAATATATTGATAAATACATTCATGAGATACGCAATCAAAACCTTGCTCTTTACTTATTCCAACTATTTGCTCAGGACTATAATCATTATTTATTAACGTATTTACTCGTATCTTTATTTCTGGTGTAAACCGTTTATATTTGTGTTTGTGTTTTTGTCTGTAATCATATTTCTTTTGTGCTAACTCGTATTTATACAAACCATTACGTTGATCTTTATTTCGTTTAATCTCTCTACTTATTACAGATTTGTCCTTTTCTATGGCATCTGCTATTTCTTTTTGTTTTTTACCTTGCTTTAATAAGCAAGAAATTAAGTACCTTTGTTCTTTAGTGAGGTGTGACATTTGCAATTTTATTTTTAGCGATATGGGGGCGTAAAATCACGCCTTACTTTTAATATTACTTTGAAATGGCGCCATTTCAAAGTAATATTAAAAGTAATTATTTTATCCCAAATCTAAAAGTTGCATTTATTAGTTGAATTTAGGATATTTTACAATAATTATTTTTAAATATTGAAGAATAATGTTTGATTTTTGAGTATTCAAAATACAAATCTTCTTTAATTATTGCTCTTTTTCCTAACCATTCATTTGCCATTAAGGTATCCATTGCAGAAATACCTTGTATATTATAATCTGTCACATACCAAACACCGTGAATATTAAAATCATTTTTTTGAGAAAATGTATTCAACGAAAATGCCAATAAGAAAATTAACAATATCTTTTTTTGTAATATTTTATTAGTTCGTATCGTCATTAAATCAAATTTTTATTTTAATCAATATTTCTCAGGATAAATCATATCAAATTTAATATCCGTAATATTTAATTTTAACGTTAAGCTATCAAATTTCATTTTATTTAGTGGCCCAAAGTATTTATTTCCGTTTTTTAATATTTTACGGTTCATATCAATCACATAGTAATTTGTAATTGATGTATCGATTTCAAATCCTCCATCAAATCCCGCAGTTGGGTGCTGTTTTGCAATAATAAATTCATTGTTATGTCCAACTGCAAAAACATATTCTGGAATAATCTGTGACGAACTACTTGAATTTATTTCAAATTGTTCAGAAATATTTTGACTTTCTTGGGTATCAATCCACAAAACAATGTATTTGTCTATTATTCTATCTGAACCACTATCAAACAGTCCAAAACAACCTGTTAAAGATGCTAAAATTATTAGAATTAATATTTTTTGACTGTATTGTTTCATTTTTCACTGCATTACCCACAACGGACTGGTATAAGCACAGTGCACGATATGTTAGTAATAAATTTCGTACAAGTAAAGTAGCAAAAATTTTGCACAATTAAAAGCCAAAACTTGCAAAATTTTGCGATGTTCAAAATTGCACTTTTTTTTGATATGAACCACTTAACGTGCATTGTGTTTATACGTTGTTGCCCTGCGTTATTCAATTTATTATCAGTTTTTTAGTATTAACAAGTTTTTCTGTTTCAATTTTTACAAAATATATTCCTTTTTCAAATTGAATATTGTTAATCGTAATTTCATCAGTTTGAAAAAATTGCTTTTCAAATAATTTACAACCATTAATATTATAAATTTTTATATTTGTTTTTGTTGGTGTTTTTGTATTTAGTTTTATTTTAAATTCGCCATTTGTAGGATTTGGGTAAATAACAAAATTGTTTAAATCATTTTTAATTTCTTCAACACTTTGTAATATGCTACAAGTATCTAAATTATCGCCTCCAATCCATTTGGCAATTCTATTAACATCTATGTGGTCTATACTATCCATTCCTGCAATGTATAAAGTATCGTGATAAAAACCAAAAGCACCAACAGTGCCATACATAGAACTTGTATAACTACAAACCTGACTACCATCGTAAACTAAAACACCCGCACAAGGCATATTGTTGGCATATCTGAAAATCCCGGACATATATAATTTACCATTATATACTTTCATTTCTTTCACTTCTGCATTTGCATCATAATTATTATTGTATCCTGCAAGATTTATAAATTCATTCCATTCTGTGCCGTTCCATTTTTGTGAGAAATTACCAATATTACCATCACTTTTAAAAATAGCCCCTGCAACAATAAGCTCATTATTATACACTAACATTCTATTAACAGTTGACATACTACCCTTTATACTTCCGCCTACATCAACCCATTCTGTACCGTTGTATTTTACAATATCTTTTATTGTTAATTCAGGATTATTAAAATTACCACCAACATAGTATTCTCCTTTATAATATGCTATATCATTTATTAAATTGGGGTCTCCTGCATTTTCAGATATATTTGGCAAATTATAAAGATTAGACCATTCATTGCCATTATATTTTAAAACTCCATTTATTTCAAACCCATTTATACTATCTGCGGCTGTTAAAATAAATAGTTCGTTATTTATAATACGCATATTGTAAACATTTAATTCTTCGGTATTAAAGCCAAGACCAACCCAAGTATTACCATCCCACTTTGCGATATTGTGTACTGTTTCGCCATTCCATATTTGCCAAAACCAACCACCTATATATAAAGTATCAAGATATTCTATTATTGAATAAATTTGATCACCATTACTCGGTAATCCTTCACTAAAACAATCCCAATTATTACCATCGTAAACTGCAATCCCATTATTTTGAAATGTATCTATTGAGGTAAATGACCCAACCATTATTAATCTATCGTTAGTACTATCGGTATATAAATCACGAATACCAGCACTTGCACTTAAACCTAAACCTAATGTTTCCCAATTTTCTTGCGAAAAAACAAAGATTGGAAATAATATAAATATTAAAACTATTTTTCTCATAATAAATATTTTAAATAAAAGCACAAGGCGAAAACCTTGTGCTTTTTAATTAGAATTACTCTTTAATAAATTTAATATTATAAATACCTTCTTTTGTGTTTACTTGTAATAAATAAATACCTGTTGATAAATATGAAATATTAATATTATTATTGTAATTATCTGACTTTATTATTTGCCCTACATTATTATATATTGAATATGTTTCAATTTTAATATCTGCATCAACTGTTATTATATTGTTTGCAGGATTTGGATATACATTTAACCCAATTTGATTATTTTGTATTTCTTTTATTCCTACGCCTTCTATTATTCCAAATCTGCTTACACCAGAAACAGGCATTGCTAAATATGGGGTTAATGTTGGGTGATAATATTCGGCAGAACTATAAATATCAGGGTCTGCATCAGGGTAATTTGGCGTACAAGTCCACGATGTTAAAAGTAAAAACTCATCTTTATATGTGCATAATCCACCTATTACATCATTACTTGCATCGTTTACTGAATTACCATCGTCGCCACCACCAAAGAGTGTTCCCCATTCTAATTCACAATTACCGTTGTAACCAAGTATAAACATATCAGTTGCCCAATAGTTTAAACCATCGTTATAATCATCGTAATAATAATTACTATTGAAAAATGTTGGAAATTCTGTTCCAAGGTCTTTTTTTGTTATACCTGAAACGTAATAACTACCTTTATTGTCTATTGCTGATGAAATAAATTTATCGATATTCCACGCTTGTTGTGAGAAATTTGAATATTCATCGGTTATTCCTCCATAAAATGTTGACCAATAAAGCTCGTGTTCTTCAAATTTTGCAATAAATAAATCGTTAAAACCTGCATTGTTTTGTTGAACAGTTGCATTACCTGAATAATTACATATTGGAATACCTGCTGTTTCGGCTTGACAAGAGTTTTGAACTGTATTAATTTCGTTTGTTATACCTGCGGCATAAACTCTTTTTATTCCGTACTTAACTGATACTGTTTGAAACTCTTTTACTCTTGGGAAATATGTTGACCAACGAATAGTTCCGTTTGGCTGATAAAAACCTGTAATATAAGCCGAGCTTCCTTGATTTGGTGCATATTGATTTGTGTAAAACTCATCTTGTAAATTATTGTCTTGTTGAGTTGGAAAATTACTACTTTCGGTAGAACCAACTATATATACAACACTGTCTACTCCTTCTAATGTAAGGTCAATATCAAAAACTTTATCTCTTTCTGTTCCTCCAAAATATGTACTATAAATTAATTGGTCGTTTTTATTAAATTTTGTAAAGAAAATATCTTGATTACCGTTGTAAGAATTATCTATTGCATTATATATTGGGAATTCTCCGCCTGTTGTTGCTATATTACTATTGCTTGGCACATTACTTCTTGTATGTCCTGTTAAATAAACATTACCAATATTATCGCACATTACGGCTCTTCCGCTATCTTGTGCTGAACCACCTACAAATGATGACCATTCGGGTGTACCAAGTATTACTTCAAATTTTGTAATATAAGCATCTGTTGATAACGGATTAAAACTTCCGTAGCCAGTTGTTTGATTATATGCACTTGTATTTAATGACAGTTTAGTAACAAAATTAGAACTACTTGTTGTTCCTGTAAAATATATTTTGTTAATTAATTTGTTGTATGCTATGGAAAAAGCATCATCGTCTTCTGAACCTCCAAAAAATGTTGAGTATTTTAATTCTGCATCAGAATTAAACTTTGTTAAATACGCATCAGATTTACCGTAATGTTCGTGATAGCCTTGATAGTTAGGAAAATCTTCTCTATTCGTTCGCCCAACTGTATAAGCGTTACCCGAAGTGTCATAACAAGCATCTAAGCCCATATCTGCATTTCCGCTACCTGCAAGGTCGGTATGATACGTACTCCAATCTAAACTACCTTGTTGTTGATTGGTTTGTAAAGAACTATGTCCTTCGGTTACTGCAATTACAAGTGTACTACTTGATGGATAGTTACTTACACTTATTGTTACATTACCATTATAGTCAACATTGAAATTTCCACTTGAAATCATTGGTACTTCGTTTCCCCATTGGTCTATACGATAAACCCACGCTTTTTCGTATTCAATATTTCCAAAAGCAGTTTCAATTTTTAATCCTCCGCTTGGTGTTACACTAACATTATCAGCACCCTCAAATTTGAATTGTATATCGTTTTTGTTTCCGTTTGGATTTACTACAAAGTAGAATTTAAAACCTGCATTATTACTATAATAATGTAAATCTATTTTATTATAAACATTTGGGCTTACAATTCTTTTATATCCTGTTATTGCTGTTCTACCTTCTGGTATATGCTCATAAAAGTAGTTTGTTTTTGTATTTACAGGTTCAAATGCTTTAACTTTTAAGTTTCTTGTTTTTTGCAAAACCATATCTACCCTTAATAAACTGTCTGGGCTTAAAGGTGTTGTATGTGCTACATTTGAAAAAACATAAGAAAGTCTATCATCTAAAACATAATAACTTGGAAATGTGGATTGGCAATAAAACTTAACTTCGTTTGCAGGAATGCTGTCGGTTCGTTTTAATTGCCCTTTATTTTGCTTGTATGTATAAATACCACTTGCAGGCTCGTATTGTGCATCAACTGGTATAAATATATCTCTGTTTGTATATTTTATTGTGCAAAAATCGTAATTATTTCCATTGTATGATTGTCCTGTAACATAAATATTATCGTTTGCATCAACTGTTAAATCTGCGGCTACATCGCTACCGTTATAGTTTCCGTTGTATATTTCATTCCAAAGTTCGTTACCATTGTAATCGTATTTTATTGTGCAAAAGTCAGCATTGCCATTATTTACTGTACCTGCAATATAAATACCGTTATTGTTATCGCATACAATACTTGGTTGAAATTTTTCGATATCTTCACTCATATAATAGTTTTGTAGCCATTGTTCGTTACCGTTTTGGTCGTATTTAATTGTTGTTATTGTGCTAGTGTTTAAGGTACGTGTTATTCCAACAATATAAATATTTCCGTTGTTATCGGAGCAAATAGAGTTTGCAGTGTTAAAATTTCCTATTGATTTGTATTGTTTACGCCAATTTAAAGTACCTGTTAAACTATATTTTGCTGTAAAAAATTGATATATTCCTGTATTTTGTGAATATCCTGTAATGTAAACTCCGTTATTGTTTACTGTTAAATCTTTTGCAAAATCGCGGTTCCCAATTTCTGAGGTTACTGAAGTTGACCATAATTCAGTACCATTTAAAGCATAAGAAACAATTGCAAAATCGTAGTCTGCAATTTCGGCAGTTCCTGCTACATAAATTTTGTTATTGTAAATTTTAATTGATTGTGCTCTATCGTTATTTCCAAAATTTTTTCTTTTGTTCCAAATTTCATTACCGTTTGCATCGTATTTTATTGTAAGAAAATCGTTGTTTGTATCTTCGCTATAACCTGTAATATAAATATTGTCTGAATTATCAATTATTATACTGTTGGCGTAATCGTATCCATTGTTATCATAAGTTTTAATCCATTGTTGAGAACCGTTATCATTGTATTTAATTAAAACAAAATCAGTATTGTTATTAGAATTTGTTATAAATCCGCAAACATAAATATTACCAAAACTGTCGAAACTTATTCCTGTTGCACGGTCGTTTTTGTTTCCTGTTCCGTTAAATGTTTGTACCCAAAGTTCTGTTCCTGTGTCGCTATATTTAATTGTTGTAATATCTGATTGTGTACCTGAATTATATGTAAATCCTGTTACATACACATTTCCGTTTACATCAATTGCAGTCGCTTGATTATAAATACTGTCTTGTGAACTGTAAGTTTTTACCCAATCTTGTTCAATAATTGTTTCTTGGGCTTTTAGATTTTGATACGAGAAAAGTATCAAGGCTAAATAGGTTAAAAATTGTAATTTCTGTTTCATTGTTTTAAATTTTAAAGGTTTATAAATGTATTTAATTAATTCAAATTCACCAAATTCTTATGTTTATTTCTTGCATTTTATACTCTACCCTAATGCTGGGCAACGGTTTGAATATGGTGCGTTTGGCATTTTGAAACGCTTCATTTTCAATATACCGCTAATTATATTTATTACAATTATTTTCATTTTTACTACTATCTGCCAAATGCACTATATTTTTTGTTATGCCTTGTTATTAATTTGTCAATTCGTTATATATCAATATGTTCAAGTCATATTTTCTTTGATTACGGTTAAAATTCTATTTCAATTCCACATCTTGTCATTAGTCACAAAATCAATATCTTGTATGAACTTTGAAATTCCATCTTTCTATCAGTCATTTTATTGATTTTTAGTTCCGAAATTATTATACTAATTATTCATGCAACATTTTTTATATTTTAATCCACTGCCGCAAGGGCAATTATCATTTCTACCGATTTGAATTTCTTTCTTTATTGGTGTTGTAAAGTTTTTCATTTTAGGTTTTTTATTACCAAATGCTTTGGGATTTAGCATATATTCAAGTTCTGATATATCTTCTGGTTCGTCTGGTTCTATACCACAAACAAATTTCCAACTATTTTTCTCGCAAATTTGGGCGAGTTCTCCCGCTCGTTCTTGGTCTTGCACTCTAAATCTAATTGGTTTCCCAGAATCACCTAACTTTTTCATAATTTAAATAATAATTCAATTTGTTTTACAATTTAACTATGTCTAAGCAGTTAATCTTTTGCAAATTTTGGGTCATCAATCTTTACAAATCCGTCAGATTTAAATGATTGAACTATATCAAAATCATTGCCTGTTTTTTGTCGTTTTTGAAATGCTTTGTTTAAAGATTTCTCCGCATTTTCAATTGCTTTTTGTTCAGTTAATTCAATCACTTTTACATTTGTTAAGATATAATCAAAAGTTTCTTTCTTATTTTTATCTAATTTATAACAAGCAAGCGCAGGCAAAAATCCTGCTGGTGTCTGATAACTTCCTGGTTCAAATCTAAACATTTATTTATATTTATTTAATTGATTAATATGTTCTCTTTTTTTTAATAAGGCATAACGGTTAGTATATGAAAATGTAGCGTAAAACAAAGCTTTTTCAGTTCGATAACCCAAAGAGCCAAATTTACCTCCATTTAAGTAGTCAAATCGGTAGATTTGGCGGAGCCCGATATGAGCTATACTGTTTGAATTTACCACGAAAAAGCTATTTTTTATATACATTGTTAGCGAACGTTTTAAATTATTTTATTTTTTAATATATATTCTAAAACCTTAGCACTATTGAAAGACGCATAAGGTTTAGCATTATCAGATTTATCTTTTGTGTTGTCCATTACACCTTTAATTATCAAAGATTTTGTTTTTCCATTATTTGCTAGTTTACAAGCACGAACAATACTGTAACTTTCCATTTCAAGAGCAATAGCTTTTCTATCTATTTTTTGAATTTCTTTTTTAAAATAACCTTCAACATCTATTACCTGTCTAACACAACCAATTGGTCCAAAATGTAATTTTACATCTTTGTTTCTTGTATTATCTTCATCCTCTACATATCTTTCAATATTTTTCTTATTAGATTTGATTTTTGTAATATATGCACCTAAAATATTTGAACTTTCAGCTTCTTTATGAAAACCTAATTTATCAATTTTACCTTTATCAATTGTAAATACTCTTGTAGCTATAACTACATCACCAATATTAACTTCATTTGGTTTACCTCCAAGTACACCAATCATAATGAGGTATTCAGGTTTATAATTAACTATTAATTCTGTTGCAATAATTGCAGCATCAATCATTCCTGTTTCTTGTTGAGATGCATATACTATTTTAATATCCTCATCTTTTTTAAGATGTCCGTACTGAATTAGATATTTTTCATTTGCTATATTCTTTTCTTCAACAACAATAGTTCTGAATTTTTCCATCTCATTTTCTTCCAAAGCTGTTATTACTGCATATTTACACCTTAAATTACTTTGATTGCTATCTACATAATCTAATTGCTTATTCAATAATTTATTTTTAGTTAGGGGCTTTATATCATCAGCTTTAATCCCTTTTAATAGTTCGTTATACATAATAATGCTTTCTGAAATATTATGTTTTTTTCTTAAAGACTTCATTGCTTCCCCACTATCGCCTGATGATAAGTATATCACCTTGGGAATTGAATATTCTTCTTCGATTGAAGAATTTTTAAAATCTAAATAACCACTAAAATCAATCCATTTAATATGACAACAAATAACAACCAAATCATCATCATTCAATTCATTTAATATTTTCAAAAATTTTTCTTTACTATTAAATTGATAAACCTTTTTGTACAAATTATTTGTTAAACTTCTTTGTGTTTCCGGTAAATTGAAGTTTTCAGGATCATCCCAAATTAGTATATTTATATCTTTTGTTCTCATATTTATAAAATTTTAAATCTTAATTCTTGATTAAAAATATTTGTATTTATTGATTTTGGATTTTTATATTGAAAAATTTCATTTGGAAAACTATTAAAATTCTTTATTTCAAATAAACCGTTAGAGCCTCCTGGTATAATAGTTTTAGATTTATTATTTTGAATATTAATGTAAATGAAATTAGAATTTGATTTAATATCAATTATTACTTTTTTATTAACATCTCGATGTCTTAGATTATTAATTAATTCTTCAAAAATA
>JAUTWP010166672.1:0-10630 GCA_033042655.1 Cyathermia naticoides
ACAACCATTTCAAATTCGGCATACATTCTCTTAGAGAATCCAAAATCAGTTGCACCAAACCATTCACCAGTCGGCAACTGAGCTAACGAGTTCTCACTTGTATCCGTCACACTAATTTCAAATTCGGCATAAGCAGGTGCGTTCTAGTGTGACCATATCCCCTCACCCCTCACTGTCCCGGACGCGGTGGATGGACAACAACCATGAACTGCACCTGTAAAATAAGATGTAGTCTGCAGATGAGATAAATTTAATCATAAATGTGAAAAAATCAAAAGTTGAAACCGATGGAATAAAGAAAAAAGTCAAGTCAAAACAATCAAACATGTCATGGTGATTCAGACACATTTCCTTTGGAGGAAACCTGCTGCTTCTACATTTAAGCTATTTTTTCTGACAAGCAGCAAGAAGTATTTAATATCTAGGCCCTACACAGCATATACCAATTATTGACAAACCAGCTGTTGACCACTGGTTGGAACTGAAAATAGCCCAAACTGCAAATGGGTCCACCTAGGACAGATTGAATAGTTGTCAATATGAAAGCATATTTTACCTTTCCTAGTATTACTACACCGTGTAGCTGTGTGACTGAGAAAAAGTATAATTTTGAAGTTCTTAAAAATATATACTTTATTACCTGGTACCGTACATATATAATCTGTTAAAAGTTAAATCCATCCATGAGGTACAGTGCTCTACCAGTAGGGAGCAAAATAACTAAACTTTCAAAGACTTTTTAGAATATGTACATTTATTTTTGTTTTTAAATGTATATATTCTAAAGTCTTGAATGTTTAGATACTGTATTACATATAAATTTGTCTCTTAAAGATCTTTTGTCAACACATATATTATGACATTGCATGTGTGTTGTATCCGAATCACAGAAAATAAAACATGTTTGGTGTTAAATTATATTTTTATTGAAACAAAAATCAAAACAATCCTGTACATAAAATTAATGAACATCTTTGTGAAAGGCAGGTGGTGTAAAATGAAAGATAAGTATGTATAAGTTAACATATATAACCATTAATAATTATTATTACCGGTATGCCTTTTAACTCATAATCAAAATAATCTAAAATTACAATTAAATTATATTTGTAAAACTTCTGATTTATATAAATTTAAAGTTAATACTTTTATTTAATATAGGGTACCGTATACAATACATCAATCAGAAAAAATACAGTAAAGAAGAAACAAATATTGAAATAATCTGAAAATCTTGTTTATAATTGTTAGTATTGTTACATAACTATATAAAAAAAAGATTTTCAACAAA
Source organism: Cyathermia naticoides (assembly GCA_033042655.1). NCBI lineage: Eukaryota > Metazoa > Mollusca > Gastropoda > Neomphalida > Neomphalidae > Cyathermia > Cyathermia naticoides. The sequence continues at coordinate 1,292 of JAUTWP010166672.1, forward strand.
TATATAACAAAATCTGGCTGTTGTTTTACCCTAACATTATTAATACAATACTTTTTGATATGTATTTTGAAACCAAGCATAACACATTCTGTAACATTTATGAATAACTTTATTTTAAGTCTTGACAATTTTAATATGGCAATGTTTTTTGAAGTTTAAAAAAGCTACATGTAATATATATATACATAATTGTAATGAAATAGTTTACTAAATTACAGCACAACACAAATAAAGATTCAAATCATAAATTATAAAAAAGAAATAATACAAACACTTTAATATAATTTTTATTTGCATAGTTTCATGAGGTATTCAGTTAGAACTATTAGTATTACTATAAAAAAACATTAAAAGGACTAGAACGGTATTATTTCGGTTGTTTTAATTCCTTTCAAGGATTATAATTATGGAAAGTGTATATAAAAACATAAACTTCAAAGTACAGATAAACCAAAATGTTTCTTAATAAAAAAATAAAAAAGTTAAATTTGTCTTCCAGACAAAGTTTACTTTTGGATTCTTTTGCAATATTCGGCTAAAGCCGGTGCGTTTTTGTTTTGTTTTTTGTTTCTCGATTATCATACTTACGTGGTAGAGTGAGCATGCAAATTACCAGATTGGTAAATGAATAACCGATGTAGCCACCAATTTTTTTTTTATGTGTTTTGACGCTTCAGTTAATACCTGTAAATACGGTTCTAATTCCTTTAAGCAACCACCTGTCTTACGAGGCAATTTTTGTTACTTCCTTGGATAGCCGCTCAAGACAGGTTTGAATGTACAATAAAATTCATATTAGTTTCAAGAAAGGTTATGATTAACTTACAAGTGTTTTGTATACCGAATATTTCTGTCTCTTTAAAGGTATTTTACAAATCTATATTGATTTGTTTTATTGAAATGAATCTAAATATATGTACACTACCTTTACAGAGACAGAAATAGTCGGTTTAAGACAAATGAATGAATGAATAGAATAAATAAATAAAATAAATAAATATAAAAATAACTAATAATTAAATGAATAAAATAAATCATTAAATAAATAAAAAATAATGATAAAAAATACATAAATAAAAATAAATAACAAAATGTTCTTATTAAATTTTGTATAAACATATTAAATTCAGACGATTCATTTCAAACAATTTTCTTTAAACAAAAGTAATAAACAAAGTTTAGTTATTTTATAAACTAGAAATTAACCCACTAAAAGAGAAACCAACCATTGTGTGGTTACTTTAAAATACTTATATGTTACCTGCGATCTATCTGTTACCGGGCACGTCTTTACTCCGTGCGTCACGAGCGACGCGTATCAAGAAAGCTGTGAAATACCAAAAATTGAAAATCGTGAATCGGCAAGATGTGGCGCTAGTTTGCGCGTGGTTCGCACCTTAGACCCACTTCCTGTTGGTTCCTGCAAGATGGCGGAAGACCAGGAAGATATTTTTATTTAAAAGGAAAGAAAAAAAAGACTACAATGACATTTTGTGTTGACAACCAAGACAATGGTATCCATATTTATTGGATACGTTATTTGGGCTCTTGGTAAGTAAATATTGATTTTTAACAGCTTTTTTGTATGTTTTAAAGGTGCACTATAATAATAATTATAATAATAGTTTGAAATTATTTTATTTTGGTATTTTTTAAAATATGTTTGTAATTCATTAATCTGCTAAATATATTATTTGGATAATTAGGTTAGGTAAATGTATTCACGTGCTTCCATCAGAACTGTTCAAGCACGCTCCCATTGGGAGCAGTCTACGACCAGGGCCAGGGGTCGTTCCCAATGGAAGCTACTGTATAGGGGTTTTGAGTATTAATTTTTTTTTTTTAACAATTTAGAATATAATTATATTATACGTTTGTTTGATGCGCACCACGTTTCCATTATTATGAGGAAACTATCTGTTGTAGGCCTACCATATTTAGGTCACGTGAATAGCGCTACGACTAAGCGATGGCGGACAGCTGGCGGGTCGCCTCGCCAATTTATAGTATATTTTGACTCTGAAGAATGGAGCGTGGTGCGCATCAAACAGACGTACAAGATATATTCTAAATTGGTAAAATTTAATGTTTAAAAAACCCCAGACACTGCCACTTTAAGAAAAATGTATCTTTCAAAAATATATAATAGATGACCAAATTCACAATTGTTTTTAACATTGATGTCTTCCTATGATGTTAATGCATCCAAGTTTGTACATTTAGCTAATTTATATCGAAAGGAGTAGCCTATGTGGCAGCATCGGGTTTCCTTTAAAAGAAATGTGTCAACATGACCACATGAATGACGTCCAATAGCCGATGATAGATAAAAAATCAATGTATTCCAGTGGTGTCGTTAAATAAAACAAACTTCACTTTACTACTTTACTTTATTCAGCTAATTTAAAACATCATTATTTTCTATAAATTTATTATCCCAAAATATCTATTCTTCTCTTTTTATGATGTACATAAACTTGTTTAGCGTGCCAAATCATCTTGTAGCAGTATTTAATTGTTTTATTCCTATAAGTGCGAATTAGTAACACCTTGTTCAAAGAAACGTCTGTTTGCGAACATCTGTTATCACTGCTTTGAGTAATACATGAGTCCTCGGTCACGATTTACCTTGCCTTGGACTGTCTAATGCAAAGATGTGGTTTTAATCACGATGATTCCATAGAACTTGAGCTGAAGGTAGCTCAGGAGTAGGTCTCCCATCTACCAGGCGCCGTTCATGGTCCAAATCATCCACGGTGTCCGGGATTGACCTATTGAGGTACTTCCCGTATTTTACAATACAAAATTATTAACGTCTACGTTCAGAGCCAGGCGCAGTTTATTATTTTACTCATCCACAGCGTCTGGGACAGGAAAAAAGGGAGAGAACAGAGGGGACGGTCACACTAACGGAAACAAGTGAGTTTTCGCTAGCCCGGTCTTGCGACTGGAGTGTGGGTGATGGTGCGACTGCTTTTGAAATTCTTTAAGAGAATTATGCCGAGTTTGAAATTATTTGTGCAATTGTTTTGAAGATGAAAATTGTGCACTTTTGGATGGCGTATTTTGAAAGTTAATGTAAATGTAAATATTTTAAGTTATTTTTGTCTTTCAGCCTTATCAAGAGTCCACGCAGGATCGTCCCAGTTTTCCAGAGAGGTGGACTGCAGCTATGCCAACAACGAGGGTTTCCTCGCCTCCCCCACTGACTGCACGGTCTTTTATAGATGCGTGGACAACCAACCCAAAAGGTTTAACTGCCCATCAAACCTCCACTTCAACGTGGGCGCCAGCGTGTGTGACTGGCCCTCGAGCGCTGGGTGTACAGTTGGAGTCTCATCACAGGCTTCTTACAGACCTCAGCAACAACCTCCACCGATGATGCAGCCTCAGCAACCAATGATGCAGCCCCAACGACCACAGTACCCACAGAAACCTTATCCTCAACCTCAATATACACAACAACCTTACTATCCAAAACCACAACAACCGCAGTACCCACAGAAACCGACTTATCCTCAGACTCAATATACACAACAACCTTACTATCCAAAACCACAACAGCCGCAGTACCCACAGAAGCCTTCTTATCTCCAGCCTCAATATCCACAAAAACCTTACTATCAAAAACCACGACCCCAGAAGCAAGTGTATCCACAGCCTATGCCACCAATGCAGCCTATGCCACCGATGCAGCCCATGCAACCAATGCAGCCCATGCCACCTATGCAGCCTATGCCACCGATGCAGCCCATGCCACCTATGCAGCCTATGCCACCGATGCAGCCTATGCAGCCCATGCAACCAATGCAGCCTATGCCACCAATGCGACCTATGCAAACAATGCCACCAAGGTATACTATGCCAATGGTAATGCAGCAAATGCAACCGATGCAGCAGTTCTACCAGAAAAAGCAGAAACAGTTCAAACAATTCTTTAACCCAGCCTACATGCCACCGTCATACCAACAACAGCAGCAACAACAGGGCTACATGAAAATGCCAATGAATATGGGAGGAGGCATGCAAGGAGGTGGAATGATGGGAGGTGGCATGCAAGGAGGTGGAATGATGGGTGGTGGCATGCAAGGAGGTGGCATGAATAGACCAACACTTTTCCCACCCTTTTTGCCACCAAAGAATCCTGGCGGCACAGGAGGCACTGGTGGCAGCGGAGGCATGGGTATACCCATTCTTATACCTTACCCTTTCCCACCAGGATGGTTTAATCAGCAAACGACAACTCCGAAAGCCAATGCCTTGACGACTACATCAATCTTTGGAGGCCTTGGTGGTAAGTCACCTATCATCATTGTCCTGGGACCTCTACTTCCCCCTGCACTGCCACTCATCGACCCGCTGCCTTGCATTGGACCTGGTTGTCCACCTGTCATCCCAACGCTGACACCAGTAACCGTGCAGCCGATTAGACGTAATATCAATTCTCTGTTAAGGGGATATGGAGTCTCCACCTACCAGAACCAGTTCCTTGGACAACAGACTCTGGCAAGAAACCCACCACGTAAGTTTCTTAAAAAAAAAATTCTTTTTAATACTTCTAGGATGAGATTCGGGCTTCCATCACCGGCTCTGCTATTTGATTTGGGACAATAAACATTAAAATAAGGATGGAGTTTCATTGATAGTTTTATGTTGGAGCCTTTATGTGCTGGAGATAGATTCGTATAAAATTTGCATCAAACGATATTAATTTTAAATCGTCTACCCATAGTTGCTAGTACATCCACAATTGTTAACGAAAAGCAGTTTAAAGTGGCAGTGTCTGTTTTAAAAAAATAGTTTTAACTGTTTAGAATATATCTTGTACGTTTATTTGATGTGCACCACGCTTCATTCATTCTATATCGTAATTAGATCACGCGAAATACACTATTAATCGGCGAGGCGGGTCGTCAGCTGTCCGCCATCGCTAAGTCGTAGCGCTATTCACGTGACCTAAATATGGTACAGCAGATCGTTGCGTAAGAAGAATGGAGCGTGGTGCGCATCAAACAAACATACAAGATATTCTAAATGGTTAAATATTAAAAACAAACACTGCCACTTTAACCCTAAACTAATATATGCGGACTTTTCATTCAGGGTGTCGGGTGACCATGGCAACAAGGCCAACAGTATTGACGTTTGACTTCACGGGGTCAAACACAACGACATATCAGTGTTCCGTCATGGAGAACCTCATCAACTCCTACTTCATCACCGTCCTTGAGCGATTCACAACGAGGCAAGGAACAGCTTGTAGCGAGGTCATCGCTCCTAGGATCCAACTCCGGTGCATTTAGTTCAAAGGTCAGTGTTTCTCAGTGGACCCATCTGCAGTTTAGGCTATTTTCCGTTCCAATCAGTGCTCCACAACTGGTTCATCAAAGGTGTGGTATGTGCTGTCCTGTCTGTGGGAAAGAGCATATAAAAGTTCCATTGCTGTTTATCAAAGAGTAGCTTATGTAGCGGCCGTCTGAGGTGCATTCGGTTGTAGGATCGATCCCTCTCGATGGACCCTTTTGTCCATTTCCTGTTCAAACACTTGTTCACTTTCACAATGAATTTTTGTCGTCGATACTTCAATATTTGAATTATGACACCACTATTTTAACAATAATATGACGTTTCCTTTCAACATGGTAAGAAAACGTACATTACATATTGCATTTACAAAAACAAAACAAAAGCATGAACAAGAAAGAACAACGACAACAAAATTCACAACAGCAAACTACTACAACATCTACCAAAAAAAAAGAAAAAAAAGAATACAGCAAAGTTTTACAAAATTCACAAACAAACATTCACAAAAAAATTAAAGCGAGATCAAGCAATGGTATTAATACTAGTATTTGAATATGATTTATATGTATTTATTTTTCAGGTTTTTCGAGAAGAGTCAACTGATTTCACAAACGATTCCGGTTCACAATTTCTACACTTTTCTGAACAGAATGACAACAGGACATGGTACACCACGGTTCAACATGGTACATTATGATACACCACGGTTCAACATGGTACATGATGGTTCAACATGGTACACAACGGTTCAACTTGGTACATCATGGTACATCATGGATCAACATGGTGCATCATGGTACGCCACGGTTAAACATGCAGTACTACAAAATGGGCGCCATGCTCTATTGGACAATCGGATGCTTATAAATGTAAAATAATTCTATGACTTCCATACATTCCTTCAAATATTAAAAACATAATTACAAATGCAAATTGAACATCATCATTGGTGGACTGGTGTATATGATTCTAAATATATTATTTTATACAACGTACTTACTTTACATGTGTGTGTTTGTATGTTTCTGTTTTTTTGTGTTTTTCACGGAGTAATAATTATATAAGCTAAATTAAAAAATATGTGTGATTCCGTTTACCCTACCGGCCTTTTTTGTTCACCAGTTATGCCGACCTTAAATTGTTTTTCAATAATAGTGTCATATCCAAATCTCCATAAATATAAATAGCCAATAACCAGATCGATTTTAACTGATTCCTGTGATCTTCAAAATAGTGAGATGACGAAGTATTTGTTTAAAATTTTACTTTATTGCCCTTTGCTAAGACTAGTGTGACAGATTTTAGAATTTAAAAAAAAATCAAATTAAAATATAACATATTAAAATTTGTGTCTACCCTAATTCCCATGTAACAGGGACCACACATATATTGTATTTGGTAAAATAGGGTACAGTATTAATTCTAATAATGACAATAGTTTTTGTCTTACCTCGATATAGCCATACTTATGTAATATTTAAAGGGACTAGAAACGTATTTTCATGTGTTAATTGATGTGTCAAAACACATAAAATTAATATTTATTGGGTACATCAGTTATTCACTTACCGTTCTAGAAATATGCGTGCTTAAACTCTACCACGTAAGTATGATAATCAAAAAACAAACCCAACTCGAAGTCAGTTTTTGAAAAGTTCGGTTAAGCAAAGGTTTATTTTTATTTTTAATTTATTAAGAAAAACTTTGGTTTATCAGTACTTTGAACATGTAATTTGCAGAAAGTTCATGATTTTATATACACTTGAAAGGAATTAAAACAACCGAAAAAAAACACGTTTCTAGTAACTTTAATTGAATTAATAACAGTTTTGAAAGTGCTGATTAAAACAAAACTTAATATGTAATTTCTAGAAAGTTCATGATTTTATATACACTTTCCATAATTATAATCCTTGAAAGGAAAAAAATACGTTTCTAGTAACTTTAAATATATATGAAACATGTACATTATTAAACATTTTTTTGCATAATACTAGATATATAATAATCCAGTATTCTACTTACTACGAGACTATGACTGTGCGTGGACATAACAAATATAAGTTATTCCCAAATTATTCTCTATACAGTTAACCTTGCATAAATATCTCTATAATACGACCACCTGTCAATCGAAAACACTTTATACACATTGTTTGTTTGTTCATGTATCTGTAATACCAAGGGAGTTATGAACTTTTAAAACTTTTATAGTCTGGACAAGGTTTAAACTGAATAATGACATTGTCATGACAACGCAATTTAAATAGTAGATGACATCATACTAACATCATGACAACGTAATTTAAATAACAGATGACATCATAATAACGTCATGACAACGCAATTTAAATAACAGATGACATCATAGTTCATACTAAAATGGTCATCCTATCGATCCTTCTCAGTGGGCTATTTTTCGTTCCAACCAGTGATCCACAACTGGTTCACCAAAGACCGTGGTATGTGCTTTCCTGTCTGTAGGAAAGTGCATATAAAAGAAGCGGATTTCCTCTACAGAAATGAATCAAAATAACGTCCAATAGCCGATGATACGATAAAAATCAATGTGCTCTAGTAGCGTGGTAAAATAAAACAAACTTTACTTTTTCATACTAAAGCCATGGCAATGCATAGAACATAGATGACATCATACTTTATGACGTTTGAGTCATGAGTGTGGACTCTAAACGTTTTATAAGTACGACCCTTATTGTTTAAAACATATCTACGTTTTGTTGTTAAACGAAAATAAATATAAATTAATTTTGAAAATGTGTTTTTATTTATTTCACTATACCATATTACAATCTAAAGAGTATCTATTCCACTTCTCGCGTACTGTTTGTGTCATCAGTGTTAACAATTTTAAGAACAGTGGAATTAAACGAAACCATAGCATTTGCTGCCAAACATACAAGTATATGCTGATGTATCCAAGACCACTGACCAATGGTTAAATAACTGGCTTACCAAAGGCCTTGCTATCCTACCCGTTCCAGCCAGTGCCCACAACTGGTTCAACAAAGGCTGTGGTATGTTCTGTCTGTGGGAAAGTGCATATAAAAGATCCCTTGCTGCTATCAAAAAGTGTAGGTTTCCTCTAAAAGAAATGTGTCAAAATGACCATATGAATGACGTCCAGTAGACTCTGATAAGATACAAATCAATGTGCTCTAGTGGCATCGTTAAACAAAACAAACTTTTTATTCTATCCTCTTGGTGGGAAGGTGGGAAGTGCAAATATAATTTCACGTGCTGCTCATTGGAAAGTAGCCTCTGTGATGGCAGCGGGTTTTCTGTTTGCTAACATTGACATCTGTCCTAAACAAACAATGCACAAAGGTGAGCTGTGTGCCCATGATAGTATGTTTGAACCTTAATTGGACGAACGAACCAAAATAAGTATAATCAAGGCCTCCAACGATAATTACTGCAGTGCCAAATTTCAACGCCTGCATAAATGCAAACATTAAAGGTTTTGGAAGGACTTACACGATTCTGATTAAGATAAATTTTGTCAGTTCGGTGTTGTACAAATATTGGATTTTAAATTGAGGATTCTGGTAATTCATGTGTCACGTTTCGAAGTGATTCATGGAAAGTAATGTTTATGTACTACAGTCAAACCTGCTAAAGCGGCCACCTGTAATAAACAGCCACCTATCTTCAAAGATCACCTTTATTTTCTGTTAAATCAGCTAATTTAGTACTATATACGGTAATCTGTATTAAGCGGCCACTTGTCTTAAGAGACCAATTTTTGTTAGTCCCTTGGGTGGCTGCTTAAGGGAGGTTTAACTGTACTGATGCACGTTACAGTGTTCCAGATAGTAATACATGAACAAGCGGCATGTCCGGTATGTGTTTTCATCCGCCCTGTCCTGTTTTATAACCTCCATTTAGCCCCAGTCATATTGTTCAATATGCATCCCCTCAAAATTTCACCATCCATGGAATATCCCTCTGGCACAGGAACACGATATACAAAAGGTTAAAGTTTGTTTTGTTTAACGACGCCACTGAAGCACA
>JAUTWP010166683.1:0-10630 GCA_033042655.1 Cyathermia naticoides
TCTACTTTCTCATATACTAATTATATCAATGGTAGAGGGGGTTATAGTCAAATGAAATTCCTAAATTAGTTCGCAGAGAAATATAGATTTTCGTCTTAGACCTTAATTCTATCCAAAAGCGTTCCTACTATTTTACTCTCAAAAATCTCCTTAATCATTTCTGGACAAGATCTAGATAAGTTTTTAATAAAAGAAGGCGCTAGCCTTCTCGGGTTAATAATTAAAAGAAATTAAAGATACTTAGTACAGGAAGTATTATACCTAGCAAGGTAGATATAACTATTATTATTCCTATAACTATAGATAGTTTAGTTATAAATGGTTTTTTCTCATTTTTCTTTTTATACATATAACTATTATAAATACTTATTGGCTTTAAGACAAACATTAATAATTATTTCTTAATTAGACTTAAGAATATCTAGAGTTAACTTCTTAAGTAAAGGAAGCTTATTAGTAATTACTTCTTTTACTAAGTCAAAAGAATTATCAAAATATTCATGAACAATATCATTACGTATATCTATTATGAATTTAAAGTCTTTCCAATCTGTTTTAAACTCGCGTCTTGTTATAGATATGCTTTCAGATATCTTCTCAATAGCTCTTTCAGAAACATAATTCTTTATTTCAGTAGAAAGAGAAGGATCTGAAGCAATAGAGTTTAATAACTTAATTTCTTTAAGAATATCATTAAGATACTTATCTAGAGTTCTAGAAGGCAAGGATGCCTTCCTTATTAGCAGCTTCAAGAACTTTTGATTTAATGAATCTTCTATTATGAATATCTAAGTCTTTTATCTTTAGTGTTTTAAGTACTTGGTCTTTAATCTTTGCGAAGTCAAGTAGATCAATCTCTTCACTAACATCAAGTAAAAGATCAATATCAGATCTGCTTGTAGCTTCGCCACGTGCTGTAGAACCGAATATAGTAACACCATTAACTCCAAGCTTATTCAAGTCATTCTTATAATGACGGATAGTTTGGATAATACTTGCAACATTATCTTTTCTTTTAGATATGTATAGCTGTTTATCTTCTCTTTGATTCTCTATAGTAAAGTAAGTATATTCATCAAGCATTTCATATACTTGCTTTATACCTTTTCTTTGTAGTTCTGATGCATTTATTTTATTCTTCATGTATGTATTATACATTAAGATAAAAAGATTATGTATATAGGGGATGAGATATAAAAAGAACAAACGGTTAGATTGTTCTGGGTTGTTAGTATGCGGCATTGCGATGAGGTAAGGGTTAATTTAGTTTGCTGATAATTGGTATATCAGCCGGAGCTAAATTGATCATTTTTAATTCCTCAATATTTACAAATTTTATTTCATCATGGTCCAATAACTTAATATCCTTAATTTCAGTTGTTGTACATTCAACAAATGTAATATCTATTATCGCAAATTCATATTCGTGTTTATTATTTCCAATTATTTTTATTGGAGTTATATTTATATCCATTTCTTCTTTTATTTCTCTTTTAATAGTTTGAAAAGTAGTTTCTCCTTCTTCTACTTTTCCGCCAGGGAATTCTCAATAACCTCCAAGTGGCCCCTTATTTTTACGTTTTGCAATCATATATTTACCTTCATACTTTATCACTGCTGCTATCACTTTAATTATTTTCATAAAAATATTATAACAGGGAGTTATTTTCTGCGATACTGTATATATGATTATTTATCAAAAAAGTATAAAAGATTTCATGCTTGACTCTTCTAAAGGAAGTGGAGAAATTATGATAGCTGAAATAAAAAGAAATATGAGGGACAAAATGGGTAGAGGTGTTTCTGCCTCTGAGGAAAGATCTTGACAAACTACATTAAGAAAAGTTTCATATTTATTAGATAAAATTCAAAATAGTGAAGATCAATATATATTGTTAGAGTTCAAAGTTCCATTAACTCAAAAAAGAATTGATGTTATTTTAGTGGGTTCGAATGGAGAAAAGAAAACTTTATTAATCATCGAACTTAAAGGTTGAGGAGGATCAAGGCTTTCACAAACTAAGGGGACATTAAGCATTCAAGCCAGTTACGGAAAATCTGTTGCGCATCCATCTAGAGAAGCTGAAGAATATTTATATTTATTAAAAAATCAATTTTCAGATATAGATAAATACTTTGAACAAATGGAAGCAATTGCACTACTACCGAATTATGAAATTATGGAAAATGATGCGATATTCAACGAACAATTTAAGGAAATAATCGATACCATCAACCTATATCATAAAAATAATATAGACGATTTCAGGAAAATGATAGGAGCTATGTTTAAGTTTAAAATCGCCAGAAAAGATGTTGAGTTTTTAAATAAATTAGAGTATAAACCAAGCAAGGATTTCCAAAAACATTTGCAAGAAAAATTTAAAGATATCAAATTGAGTTTATCTCAAGAAAACGCGTTCAATTCAATAGTTCAAGAAATGGAATTACATTTAGCTAATCCAACAGCTAAAAAACTATTTCAAATTTCTGGGCTTCCAGGGTCAGGTAAAACAATAGTGGCATTTAAATTATTGGGTTATATATACGCCAAAAAAGAAATGACAGCTAAATTACAATTACCTGGACCTGAGTTCAGAGATGCAGTGAAAAAACAATATGGGGATAACGATTTAGTTCAAATGATCGGTGGCGCGTATTCAAAAGGTAAACATCAAATCATCATTATTGATGAGGCTCACAAAGCTAGCGGGCAAGGTACTGCAAAGCAACTATATACCGAGTTGTTTAAGAACGCAAATTTTGTAGTTGCATTAATTGATGATAATCAAGTTATCAATAAACAAGGGATTAACTCAGAGCAAATGAAGGCGTTTGCTCAAAAAGAGAAGTTTGATGTTGTGCAATTACAATTAAAAGAGCATTTTAGGAATGCAGGAGATTCTCTGTATATAGATTGATTAAACAATTGAATTTATAATGACGATGAAGAAAATATGCAAGATGAATTTGTACAACGTAAATATTTATTTCAAGTTTTAGATGACATAGAGTTCAACTCAAAATACTTAGATATGTACAAAACACATAATGTACGTATAGGTTCATTTTGAACACAAAAATGAAATGCCGATATAAATGATGATCTAACACCTAAAAGAAGCATAAAAGTCGGTTCCTCAAAATATGTTTGAAATTTAAATAATTACTGAATAAAAAACTTTTTTGAGACTCACCCTAATTTGAAACATAACAGAGATGTCAAAAGGATTTTAAATAATATAGAAAGAATTAACTTTAATAAAGACAAAAAAGGACCTGAATTTCTTGCGTATTTTAATACTATTCAAGGCTCTGAATTCGACTACTTCTTTGTACATATTCCTAAGCTATTCTTTTTGAATGAAAATAATGAATTAGATGTCGATTTAACAAAACTCGACATGACAGACATGAAATCTCAAGTTTGGACTAAACTAGGAAAGCCAAATCCAAAAATGGAAGAGTTAAATAAACTCTACTTTAAAAATAGGTTGTTGGTTAATTTAACCAGGGGAACTAAAGGGACTTTCATTTATTGTGAGGATAAGAAGTTAGCAGATTGAATTGATAACAAAGTTAGAAAATAGCATAAATTTTAATATCTTCGCTATTTTTATTTATATATTTAGCAGTTGTATCCATGCTAGAGTGACCCATTGACAATGAGATGTCATATATCGATATACCTTTTTCGAAACAGTATCGAGCATAACCATGCCTGAACATGTGAGGCGAAAGATTCCTATCTTTATCCAAAAGATTTATTTTTTGGTATAGGTTTTTATATGAAAACGGAAACAACCTTTCAGTATCTATGGAATTTATGTACTTCATAAGATCGTTTAACAATCATTTAGATAGGATAATATATCTTTCCTTATTGCCTTTTCCAAATATTTTTATTGTATTATTTCTTATATGTTTTTTTGTTATCCAAAGTAATTCAGAAGATCTAATACCTGTTTCGAATAACAACCTGATTATCAAGTACTTCTGAAAACCCATTTTTGTTTTGATATTTATATTGTTTAGGTAAATTTGGTACTCCTTGTAACTCACAAATTCCGAAACCTTTATATCTTTTTTTGGCAACTCAATTTCTTTAGATCTACTATCTTTTGTGAAAACATAATAACTTTTGATTGAAGATAATACCAATCTTCTAGTTGAGTTTGATTTATCCATATAATTTTTTATCATAACTTTTCAGTCACTATTTGACACCTCTAATTCAAAAGCGTACTTAGTGTAAACCTCAATTGTTTTTTCAGAAAATCCCTTTATTCCTTTTAATCATTCTTTATATTGCACATAAATATTATAAAAAATAGACATAACCTTAGTTTTCTGTATAAAATGACATTAAAAGATAGAGGATAAATTGTGTAAAGTGTATAATTTAGAGAATATGAATACTAATAAAACAGACAAAACTAAGGTTATAAGAATATTTGAAACATTTGCCGGAATAGGTGCGCAACATAAAGCTATAAGTAACCTTAAAAGTAAAATGTTCAAAGTTGTTCAAACATCTGAATGAGATGTTAGAGCTGTTATTGCGTATTCACAAATTCATCATCAAAATAAATTTGAGAAGAGATTAGAAAAAATAAATAAATGAGATGAAACAAAAATAAATATGTATATACACAATAGAACTTTTTCACTTAACTCAAAAAATCCAGGAAGAGTGGAGAGAAAACCTTTGGACTTTAGGAGGAACTTAATAGCTGCATCTGAGGTTAATAATAATTATCCTGATATAACTAAAGTAAGCGGAGAACAATTAAAAAATATAGATCTTCTAACGTATTCTTTTCCATGTCAAGGGTTGTCAATAGCTAATATGGGTAGAGATAAAGGTATAAAAGAAGATTCCGATTCAACATCGAACTTGATTTGACAAATTAGACGAATTTTATTAGATGCAAGTAAAAAAGATATCAAACTTCCGAAGTACTTAATCATGGAAAATGTTAAAAATCTTTTGTCTAAAAAACATATTAATGATTACAGAAAGTGGAAAGCTTTTTTAAGTAGCCTCGGGTATGAAACAAATACGATAATATTAAATGGATTTGAGCATGGAGCGCTCCAAAAAAGAGAAAGAGTATTCGGAATATCGATACTAAATCCAAGCAAGAAATGATCTGATACTGAGTTTGATAAAATGTTCAAAGAAAAATATTCGAGGAGCACCAATGAAAAACAAAGAAAGACTAGGTATCTAAATATATTAAGTTCATCTGACAAATATCTTGATGAAATCAAAGATGCTACTCCAAATAATACTAAATCAAGACTAAAAATGAGGGATGAAAATCATCGATTATTAGAAAATAGAAAATGAATAAAAGGAAGAGAATATACATTTAACACATTGACATGCAAACAAGATAGACACCCAAATATAGGAATGATAAAACTACCTGAATCATGCAAGGTTATAAATAAATTGGATTATAGATTTATAACAACAAGGGAAGCTTATCAAATAATGGGATTCACATCACTTGATTACGATAAAGTTAAGAAAAAATATATAGAAGGTTACATAACTAAAGAATCTTTATATAGGCAAGCTGGAAACTCAATAGTAGTTTCTGTGCTAGAAGATGTCTTTAAGTTTATAGAAGATTATGAAAGAGGTAAATATGAATAAAATATGAAAAATTGGAACAAATATTTCTGCATACATAGAAGAAATAAAATTAATGAATGATAAATTTGGTAATTCATTCACGGTAAAGCATTCCGGAACTAAGATAGCTTTTGTTTTCCCTAATGGAAAAGAAGTAACTAAAACTAAATCAACAGCTTCTCAATTTATGAGAGTGCTTTTATCATTGGGGTTTATAGAGGGAGATAAATGAGAGTTCTTCAAAGATAAATCTGTAATAAGAGATGGAAAATATGAAATAATTTCATTAAACAAAAACGAAAAACTTGGGGATTTCTTATCAGCGAATTTATTAAATAGAGTTGAAGGTATATATAAAAATGAGAGAAAAATGTTTCCGTCAGAGGATAGGTTGATATTTTCAATAATGGCAATTGTATTTTCTAGAAATGATAAAAAGACTAAAAAGTTTTTAAATATGAGATTGGATACCGGGGATATTAAGTCAATTGAACCTTACTATACAACTATAGCAACTGAAATTGAACAATCGTCACTTTATAAGCAGCTTTTAAGTGAAACTAAAGAGTATATAGTGGGATTTACAGAGGAAGTATCTCAGATAATCGAATCTATATCTTCTACCTCTTCTGAAAAGAAAGAAATATATTATGCACCTACAAATCTTAAGAGTCAATTAGATCCTGAAGCACATACATTCGGTACATTTATGAATAAGTTTTTTGCTAAAGCTACCAGTATTTCAATACCTGTATATCAGAGGAAATATATTTGACCGCAGCAAACTGTTAGAACCTTATTATCAGATATTAAAGGCATTAAAGAATTTGGTACTCATTATTTAGGAAATATAATTGTTCAAAGGAAAAATGAAGGGACAAATCAGATATACAAAATAATTGATGGACAACAAAGATTAACAACTTTAACGATTATTGCAAGAGCTTTATTTGACTTTTCAAAATATAAAAATTTACCATCTGATAAAGCTGTTAGCGACTTATTTGTAATCGTAGAGGACGAGGAAAACGATATTTCCGAGACATTTAAGAGGGTTGCAGGTAATGATGATTATGAGGCGTTCAAAAGTGTAGTTAAGGGGATGGCTTTTTCTGAGGAAGCAAAATCAATAAATTCTCAAATAATCGAGAACTATAATGCAGTATTAAATTGAATGTCAATAAACCTAACATCAAACAAAGAGGTTGAAATATTTTGGAATAATCTACTAAATGGAATTGTAATGGTAGTGATATTAGCTCAATCTTCTGAAGAGTACAAGTTATTTGAAAAATTAAATACAGGAGCGGTGCCACTGACTACTTTAGAACTATTCAAGAACTACATTCTAGATGTTTTTCAACAACGTAATATGTCAGATTTGGATGCGCAAACAAAATTTGAAGAATATATCGGTCAACATTTTACAAGGAAAAACAAAAATGCTGAGATGGAAAAATTTATAACATCATATCTTAGAGTAAATAATTCTATAATCTCAAACGAAACTATTTTTAACCAATTCAAAGACCTTATTGAGCAAAAATATATACAAAACAGACCAGACTTTAATCTTAAGGAAGTTTTAATGGATTTAAGTAATGAAATAACACTTTACAAAGAATTGACATCTTATAATTTATACACAAAGAAAGAGTCATTTGCTTATTTATATAGTGACTTTCTTTATATGCTAGATGGTAGACATGTATACTTGCCAATAATAATTAGAGTTCTTAAAAGCATATTTGCTGATTACAAAAAACCATCGACTGAGGAAATAAATTTATTTAGGCAATATCTTAGAGTAATAGAAATTTTCGAGGTAAGAATGCAAATTGCCTCATATAGGGGGCAATCACTTTCAACAAAGGTGGAGAATATATTAGTTAAGATAACATCTTCTACTAAACCTGGTGATTTATGAGATCTATTCAATGAAAATAAAGGGAAATCTACTGGTATGGCTAGTGTTGAACAACTAAAGAACTCATTAATTACTGGAGCTGTTGCAAATAAACCTGCTAGGCTAATTTTAACTAGAGTAGAAAACTATTTCCATTTAAGAAATCATTGAGATGTAGATAAAGATGATACTAAGTTTATTGCAATTTATAACAAACCTTCACAAAGGGAACATTTGTTACCTACCGAGTGAAAAAAACATTGAGGTAAGTACTTAGAAGAACAAACAAATAAAAAAGAAGATGATTTATCTGAGTTAATTAATAAATATATCAATTTTATAGGTAACGCATTCCCTATCCCTGAATGATCTAATAATACAGTTAAAAATAAAAGTCTAGAATATAAAATAAAGGAATTTAATTCTGCATCATATTCTAGTGAAATAAAAACCATAAATGGTGTCAAAGGAAAATTAACCCCGGTTTCTACTGAGTTCGGCCCTTCAGAAATCTTAAAGAGATCTGAAGAAATTGCCGAGATAGCTGCAGAAATTTGAAAAGACTTCAAATAATATAAAATAGAACCTTCCAAGGTCCTATTTTTTTCCTATGGTCCTCTTAATAAATGCATCCATACTTTCGGAATGATCGGCTTTAGATCTCTTTGTTATAAAGAATACTATTCCATTAATATTATCGTAGTCTATAAAATTTAAATTTATATATCAGTCTTTTACATAATAGACTCTATATGAACTAGAAAAATCTTCGTAAGAAAGAATTATTTTTCCGTTTCTAAAACCTGCATATCCAATCTCAGACAATATTTTGTGATATTTCTCTATATTTTTATATTCATAATTTAATGAATAATATTGTAACATGTTGCCTTTATTGAACTTCTCCGCCTTTATGGAAAGAACTAATATTTTATATTTTTTTGTTATAGCTTTTTTCTTTATTTTCTTTTCAAGCACCCTGCTAGATTCAAAAAATATTTCGTCATGACCGAATACTAATGGGTTTTCTTTATTTTCCACTTCCTTATGTACTTTTTTATATAGTCTACCCGGCTTACTAATCCTAGAAAATTCAAGTTCTCAATCTCCGTGATAAAAATCTGATTCAGAATTGTTTTCAGTTAATGGAGCTTCTCAGTATGTTAAAAATTCTTTCAAAGACAATAAATTAAAATCCTCAGTATATGGAAATACATGAAATAAGTCGATGGCCTCATTATTTTTTTTATTCCCATACTTCTCAATATATTTCTTAACCATTGGTTGTGGCATCTCTACTAATTTACTAATATCTTTATAGATTTTAAAGGCTCCATTTTTACGAAGGCATTCAAGTATTGTGTCATCGGAATCATAGAACTCTGATTTACATTTTTCAAGAATCTTTTGTTCTCTTGCTGATACATAGTACATATAAGTATTATACATTTCAGCCGTTGTGATCTCACAATATCTATAAAAAAACTAGAACCCTCCAAGGTTCTATTTCTTTTTATATCCTACCATCTCTTTATATCCTCTACCTACTTTAGCTTGTTCTTTTCCTTCAAGCTTAACTAGGTAGAACTGCTGCTTGTGTTAAACATAATTAGTAATTTATAACTTTTTAATCAACTCGGGTATTAGTGATACAGCATATAATGGCAATTTAGTAATCTTATGTTCATTTGACATTGCATAGTTTTTCCTTGAAATAATAAACAGTTGTTTAGCGCTCTTTTCAACTGAGAACTCTTTTAAAGATGTTGTTGGTGAATTATAGTTCCCTGACTTTGCATCAATACCTATTCAATTATTAGTTATGAGTGTCTTATAGACAAAATCTAATTCTCTTGGTTTTGTTTTCTTTGTTGGTGGGACATATCAGTATTGAAGGTTTGTAACTATGTCTTCTTTAAGGAGTTCCATGCCTATGAACTCTTCGGTTAATCATCCGTTTGAATCACTTCTAAATAATGAAGGATCAGCATGGGACAACTTTATATATCCGGGGTCTCCACCAAGTCTTTGGATTACATGTACTATATTGCTTCTTTTAAGTATGTTAATACTATTAATATATTCAACTCTTCTAGCTCCCTTTTTAATTGTTGTATATTTAAATTTTGGCAATTTTATTCCACTAATGTTATAACCATTTTGTATTGCATTATACAATTCTTCAATCTTCCTTTGATCCGGCTTATGTAACCCTTTTCTTAAATCTTTCAATTGATCAGATCTAAGTGTTTCTGAATATGTTTCAATGGCCTTTACATTATTAGTTAAATAGCTTATTACATTTACAGGCATTCCACCAACAACAATAAATGAATCATATAATTCAAGCATCTTTTTATGGTGATGTTTAGAAAGCATTGTTTTATTATCAATTATTGTTGAACTCATTAGTGAAAATAATTTATCGCCATCTTTAGTATTTGATACAAATTCCTTAAAAGAAAGAGGATACATTATTATCGGATGATAACATCCTAATGGGATGCTATAATTTTTATTAATGACAGTATTATCTATGTATGAACCACTGACGATCAAGTTGTTTTTATTATCCCAACCCTCATACAATTTTATAAACATATATGCGGCTTCTGATTCCTGTACTTCATCAATAAATATTAGCGTTTCATCATCAATTGATTTATTTGTATATGATAATACTTCTGTGTAGAAAGCTTCTTTAGTTCTAAAGCTTTGCTCGAAGAACTCTTTATCTGAAGGCACGTCTAGTAAATCAAACCTAATAACATTACTGTGCATATTTAAAAATGCGTTGATGTTCAAAGTCTTGCCAACTCTACGCATTCCTTTAACCATCAAAGGAAGATGTTTTTCATCTCTGTATCATTCTTCTATCTTAAGTGTTATATCTCTTTTTAGTTTTATCATGTGTATATTATAACACTTTTAGACCTATTAAAAAGTAAAAAAATCACACTTTTAGACCTAAATATTTTTCATCTCTTTATATCCTCTACCTACTTTAGCTTGTTCTTTTCCTTCGAGCTTAACTAGGTCTGCTGAAAAGGTATTATTGATTCTTAATAAGGAAGCACCTA
>JAUTWP010166694.1:0-10629 GCA_033042655.1 Cyathermia naticoides
GTCATCAGTTCTTGTTGCCCCCTGCGGTTTACAGCAGCCTGTTTCACTATCATGGTTAGTACGCTAAATAAACTTAGTATGCTAAAGTAGTTTAGGATACTAAACTTAGCATCCTAACTTATTTCCGCACTAACTTGTTTTACAAACGGTTTTTTTAGTAGTCTAAATTTAGCTTGCAATTGAATAATTGATTGGGTGCAAATTTGGTAATTTGCTGAACTTGTAGTGAAATTGATTATGTATTTTTATGATGGAAGATATTTTTAGCAGTTATTAACATGTCCATGTATGCTTGTCATCAGCATTGATCAGTAGAAGAAATTCAGACAAAAAAGAGAAAAAAAAACGCCTGCCCTCATCACTTGTGAGAAAATTGTGCTTGACAAATATAAATTGATTACAAAAACAAAATTTGCCCGCCCTTGTCATTTATGAGAAAATTGTGCTTGAGAAACATAATTGATAATAAAAAAAATGCCCTCCCTCATCACTTGGTAAAAAAGTGTCCGAGAAACTCAATTAATTTTTTTGGGCCTAAGACAAAGTAAATAAATTGTTTTATCATTAAAGATTACAATTTATATTAATTGGAGGGCAACCTTGAAGTTGCTGGAGGCAACCAAATATTTTATGTTGCCTGCCTTCGGAAAACTGCCTTTTTAAAAATTCTGTAAGCCCCGACTCCCAGTCCTGTGCTATCTTATCTACTTCATAAACATTATCAACTTGTTTGACTAAGGCCAGTATTTTTTTTATTATTCGCTTTACAAACACACCGATGTAAATTTTACCCAAATGAAAAACAAGTTTTATTTTTTATTTTTTATTTCCACAAATATCTCTAAAGAAAAAAAAAGTAGCAATTCTAGTTTTAAATTAAGCAACTGTCTGCTCGGTTATATAGTGGCACATTTTTTCAGATCAGTGAGAAATAACACTTATTACGTCAATAAATATACCGTTGTAGATACGAATTGTTAATATTTCATCGGTCGCTCTCGGTCCCATTCAGTATTTCACTTCGATTCAGTATTTCTATCCACCACGCGGTTGCACACAGAGATCTCACTTCGGAATCGATGCAATTATTTATTTCCCCCCATGCCCCTACCTTTGAGCAAAAAAGTTTTTGTGATGTAAGAACGTTAAAAAATCCAATCCAGACTGAACCAGTTGTGGAGCACTGGTCGAATGGAAAATAGCCCAAACAGCAGATGGGTCCACTGAGAAGGATCGACCCGACGACCGATCACTTCAAAGACGGGTACGCTTCGGACCGATCTACATCCAGCTCACTGGGTACAAGATAAAGCAAACACGTTAAAAAATGAACAACGGATAACATAAATCACAATGGGTTTTAAAAGGTTACTATATGCCTTGACTAAGTTAGAGTTAATAATTTTAAAAGAATAGGGAGTGAATAACAGTGAAAACTAGCAGCAAATGATCATTGGCGGATACGACGGGAACTATTTTAAGTTTTTTGATTGGTTAGAAGTTAAAGGTGGAGTGTCTGTTTTCTATAGTTTATTATCTTTTACTACTGAAAAATACAAGCAAAACTACAGTTTTAATAAATTTGTGCGTCTTTTCTATAAAATAATATCGCCCATTACGAAAATCCAATACTCAAATCGTACAAGATAATATATTCTAAATTGTTAAATATTAAAAAAACCCAGACATTGTCACTTTAACACAAAATTAAGACCATCGTTAAGGTAGGAAATAGTTTATAAATACTGAGTCCATGAATAGAGCGGCTATTGTAAAAGTAGTTTGTTTTATTTAATGACGTCACTAGAGCACATTGATTTTTATCTTATCATCATTACAACCATTTATCGTTTTGTCACCACCAACAGTACTGCTGACCTTCCGATTCCTTTTTCCCGCTGTTTACAATTTTTTTTATACAAATTGAAAGCGTGGATAAGATAAAGCAAAATGTGTTAAAAGACTGGGTCCATGTATAATACTATAATTTAATTCTAGAAACAGCGGAGTAAATTTGTATACACGTTGAAAGCGTTGATAAGATATAATAGAGGTAATTCTTTTTTGAAAAGAGTTAATGGATAAGATAAAGTAAATGTTTTAAAAGACTGGGTCCAGGTATAATACTAGAAAAAGCAGAGTAAAATTAATGTACATATAGAAATTGAAAGCGTGGATAACATAAAGGAAATTGATTTAAAAAACTGAGTCCAGGTATAATAATATTATTACACTCAACAGCAAAAGATAGCTAGGTTTTTTTAAAGAAGCTAAAAGTTAATTGAAAAGTTACTTTTTTATCTGCATGTAATGTAATGTGTGTATTTTGAAGCAAATCGTCCGTTATAACAGTTTTAATTTCGTTTTGATCGCATTTAACGTTGAAGCATGTCATCAAAACATACCATGCTTTGTTCCTGACATTATAGGGTATAAAAACACCCAGTTTTAAACATTTATTCACCACTATTTATGCCGTACGAGTATGCCAAGACTTACGTCACTACAGGGGAACAAGCAATCGGACGCCTACAGGCGGGTGAAAGCATTAGTAATGTTGCCAATGTTTTTAATGTTCACATTACAAGCTTTTATCGTCTGCAAGATCGTTTTGTCACCACCAACAGTACTGCTGACCTTCCGATTGCTTGTTCCCGCTGTTTACAAAAATGAATATGGGTCTATGCAAGAGTCAGTACTCACTGATTTTTTTGCCACTTTTGAAATTAGACCACTTTCCGTTTGTCACTGAATCCTTCAATTCTAAAATAGTTTTACAGTGAATTGAATATACAAAGGGATGTGGGGAAAGTGGTCAGTGTGGCATTGAATTGAGAAATATTTTCTGTTAACACTTTACTATCATCAGGTGTCAGATTTAACGATTTGGGAGCGGGATGTAGCTCAGTCGATAGCGTGCCCTCCTTTGAAGCGGTCGGTCGTCGGATCGATCCTTTTCAGTGGACCAAGCTGCAGTTTGGGGCTATTTTCCGTTCCAACCAGTGGTCCACGACTGGTTCATCAAAGGCCGTGGTATGTACTGAGCTTCTTCCCGCTCCAGTGTCCCCGTTAGGTCAGGTCAAGTTGTTTAACGTCTACATTCAGAGCCAGGCTGTTATAGCAGACGCCTTAACACTGAGCTTCTTCCCGCTCCAGTGTCCTCGTTTCACCTCTGCCCCCTTACGTACCAACGTAAAGCACTGAGATTGTTTTCACGTTTGCTTCGCTCGACGTGTGACAATGGACACCATTTCAGAACAAAGATCAAACTAAAATTAATGATCCAGCTACGTAACTGATTCTTAATGTAACCTCAACGTTACGTATACAGGTGGGAGGGGGATGTGGTTCAGTCGGTAGCGTGCCAGTTTTTTTTAAGCGTTCGGTCGTTGGATCGATCCTTCTCAGTGGACCATAATTATGAATGACGTCCAATAGCCGCTGATAAGATAAAAAATCAAATGTGGCGTCGTTAAATAAAACAAACTTTATTCTTTTTTTACTTTGGACTCTGTCTAAACCAGCATTTGTCTAATAGTAAAAGTAAAGTTTGTTTTGTTTAACGTTCGACGCCACTGGAACACATTGATTTTGATCTTATCATCGGTTATTGGACGTCATTCACATGGTAATTTTGACACATTTTAGAGGAAATCCGCTGCCGCCATAATAGGCTCTTTTTGATAAGCAGCGAGGGACCTTTTATAAGCACTTTCCCCACAGACAGGACAGCACGTACCACAGCATTTGATTAACCAGCTGTGGAGCACTAGATGGAACGGAAAATAGCCCAAACTACAGATGGGTCCACTGAGAAGGATCGATCCGACGACCGACATTTAAAGGCGGGCACGCTACCGACTGAGCTACATCCCGTTCTTGTCTAATAGAGAGTTATGGGTAAACGAGCATAATTTCTATGTTTTGCCCAGCTCCGTAACTCTGGATAACATCTGTCTATACCGGTGTAAAAGGAATGCAAGTCCGGTTATATCACAACAAACTAGATTGATGATAAAATAAATCTTTACGGAATGAAACAAATAATATGATCCATAAAACTAGATATTACCTCCAAGTTCTATATTTAATGTAAGAAAACGTGCAATAAAACCATGTGTTTTATAAAAGTATGGTGTGGACAAGGATTCCTAGGTATGTAAATCTTATTATCATTTTACATTGTGTCGGACATGTATTCATACGGACTTCTATTCCTATTACACCGGCCCTCTGTCTAAACCGGCATATTTCATTGGTTTCAAGTGAATCTGGTTTAGACAGTAAAGTTTGTTTTGTTTAACGAAAACGTAACCTATTCTACATGAATAGCAATCACAAAAGTAAAGTTTGTTTTGTTTAACGACGCCTCATTCATATGGTCATTTTGATACACTTTTTAGAAGGAAACCCGCTGCCGCCACATAGGCTACTTTTTTACGATAAGCAGCAAGGGATCTTTTATATGCACTTTTCCATAAACAGAACAGTACAGACTGCAGTTTGGTCCACTGAGAAGGATCGACCCGACGACCGAACGATTTAAAGGCGGGCGCGCTACGGTCTCGGCTACAGCCCGCTCCCTATTATCAATCAGTGTATGTTGTTTATAATTTTTAAAAAACTTTTAGGCTATTTGTTATTAGTTTTATTCATGTTCAAGCGTATCTATATAGTTCGCTGTGGCGAGATCGCTGTACATTGCAACTAGAATATACATATCATTATTATTATTCAGTCAGTCATGTTGTTATTATTTTAATAATTTGTAAGTATAAAGCTATTTTTATAGTTTTTGACGAAATCACTGTATTCACGGCGTTTTTCTCTCATAGCATGGCGATCATCATCTATATCTAAACCATTTAGTTTCCAAAACGGTTCCAAGCGTCATCTGTAAACTCCTTGTGGAATATAAGTAGGCCTATGTGATGCATTCAAAGCGTCATCTGTAAACTCGTTGTGGAATATAAGTATGTGATGCATTCAAAGCGTCATCTGTAAACTCGTTGTGGAATATAAGTATGTTATGCATTCAAAGCGTCATCTGTAAACTCGTTGTGGAATATAAGTATGTGATGCATTCAAAGGTGTGCACAAGCCGTGTTATAAGACTGGGTTTTAATCTCTCACTGTGTTTAAAAATTAATATAATAGTTAAAAACAACACTAGTTGCTCTAAATGAACAGAACATTATAGGCCTAGAATTAATGCATTATTATTATGATTATTAGGTGTGAAAAAGCTAGGAAATTTATAAAATCATCAGTAGGCTATGGTGGTTGTCCTAAAAATAAATTAAAAAAGCCGATTCAAAAAGGGCCCTTTAATACTTAATGCTGTAACGTATCAATTTTGTATGAGGCATTTATTTAAATAAGTTTTAGGACCCGTTCCAGTCGTACCTGGCGTTCCTGCGGTTCGTTCCGGCAAATAGCCCTCGCCCTTTAATGGCAGGATGGAACTGAAACTGGAAATTTTAGTTTCGGAAATAATCGGAGTTTTCCGTAGTTGCGTTTTGTTTACGAATTATCTCCCTTATTGACTTCCTGCCTTCTTCCTCAAAAAAGCATGTGATCGTGAAAGCTGACGTTTGTGATAGTTGGTATTTTATTTCAATGAATATTGAACTTTCAAAGATAACACAAGTTTCATGTATACACTATGCATATGGATAATGTCATTGTTATGCTAAAAATGTATATCAAATAATAAATAAAACATGAACGTGTAACACATCAAACAATGAAACAAAAAATTCAAACATGAAATTGAATTTGATGGGAAAAAAGGATTTTTGTTTTTAATTATCTTCCGATTACTGGTTTTTGGACGGATAAGCGTAGATCGCAGATACCGAAACATCAAATTGTTTTTCTTAACTGTAAACTGAGTATTTAATCAATGAAATAAAAAAAGTTCCTCGGTAACACATTATTATGGCCATAATTACAGTTTGTCAACTTCAGGTACCCGAATGTTGCAGCTTAATTATCGAATACCCCGAACGAGAGTTCCACATAAAAAAAAAAGACAGTAATTACCTTCTTTAGGTATTGTCGTCTGCTAGTTTTATAACTTAACTTACCAGACATCGCTTTCTCGTGAGTACTGAAATATTTGTTGGCTACATCGGTTATTCACTTACCGACGCAAAATACCGATCTGGAAATTTGCATGGTCAAACTACCACGTAAGTATGATAATCGAGAAACAAAACCAAACTCGAAGTCAGTTTTTGAAAAGTTCGCACCGACTTTAGCTGAGTATTGCCAAAGAATCAGAAAGTAAACATTGTCTTAAAGACAATGTTTCCTTTTTAATTTTTTTATTAAGAAAAACTTTGGTTTATCTGTGCTTTGAACTTAGGTAATTTGCAGAAAGTTCATGTTTTTATATAAACTTTCCATAATTATAATCCTTCAAAGTAATTAAAACAACCGAAATAATACAGTTCTAGCAACTTTAAAGTTTGTTTTACTTAATGACACCACTGGAGCACATTTATTGCTTTTTAATGATCGCCTCTTGGACATCAACCAAATAGACATTCTGACAGAAGGCTGCCCTTGCTGCTTTTCAAAAAGTGTAACTTATCTGGGTTCTCATAAATACCAAATGTTTAACAGCTGATTAAAATAATGTTTTAGCACGTTGTTAAAGTGACTAGAACCGTATTTACAGTTATTAACTGATGCATCAAAACACATAAAATAAATCTTTGTTGGCTACATCGGTTATTCACTTACCAGTCTGGAAATTTGCATGCTCAAACTACCACGTAAGTATGATAATCGAGAGAAAAAACCCAGCTCGATCAGGTTTTGAAAAGTTTTCCTAAGCAAATGTTTATTTTTAGATTAAGAAAAACTTTGGTTTATCTGTAATTTACAGAAAGTTCATGAATTTATATACTTTCCATAATTAAAATACTTGAAAGGAATTAAAACAACCCAAAAATACGTATATAGCAACTTTAATGCAATCTTATTTAAATTCAAGTACATTTAGTCAGGTCAAGTTGTTTAACGTCTACGTTCAGAGCCAGGCTGTTATGACATTCAGTTTAATTAATTTGCTTTTATACTGCACTGATCTAGCCTAATTATTACCATGTTCATATTTTGTGATAAACTAAATACGATACCACGCACTGCTTGTTTGGATGCCTGTATTACATATTAGATGAATCAATATTTGTTTTAATAGGAAAAACATTGCTTGATTCTCAATTTTACCAGCTATTCAAGTTTAACAGGGTTTAGAAGTCCTCTCAATCTTCAATTAATTGTGTCATATCAGAGCTGTCTTTTACCAAAAAGTATGGTTGGTATTTTTAATTATAATCTATTTTTTAATAATAGCATTAATTGTAATGGGATATTTATAGATTCAACTGAATGTATCAGCAAATTGATAGTCAACATTTTAATGAGAAAAGTAACACACACAACAAAAACCAACTTCAAATAAAACAAATGAATGAAAAAAACACCTTTTATGTCTTTTTTTAAAACCTTTCTTGAGCTTGCGGATTCTCATTTGTATTCAAACCATTTATTATGTGCTCAGTGAATTGTATATGTTGCTAACACCAATAATGATAACAGTCTGAAAGTAATTAATATAAATAATAATTAATTGATGATTTGTAGTGTAGAATATTGTATTCAAAATTCTTGTAACTGCTAACTACAGTAGGCCTAATTGGTAACTGTTTTTATTAATTGAATTTATTTTCAATATAACTGATGTTCAATGAATATAAAATAGCTGGATACTAAAATCATGATGACTAGATGGTTAAATGAAGTTTCAAAAATGATCACAGAGAATGTTTTAACCGAGGGAGTTCGATCCTGCGACCTCTCCCTGTACAGATTGAGCTAGATCCCGTCCACAAAAATGAATAAAATGAGGTCAAACAAACGATGAACAATTAGCGATATGATATAAATTTATATTTGTCGATTATACAGCCTTTTATCAATATTTATTAATTATGGCCTACCTTGGAGACCTGAGATGTACGAGAAAAATACCCACTTCCCTTGGCCTAGTGACGATACGTTGTAGTGTCAATATGTGCTCTCATAACAAGTCTCTTGAATAAAACAAACTGAAGAGCTGGAATTAACCTGGAACTAAGACCACGTGAATGATGATGACAATACTAGTTCAGTATTCATAAACTAATAGGTTTATGACAATCGCAGTATTTGCACAGTCTTGATGGTCGGGTAACTGATGACAGATCGCCATCAGTTGGAATTGAATAATAGATACTGCATGTGAAACCAATAGCTCTCTAATGGAAAGCGATACAGTGATATATTTTATTACCTGTTATCTTGTACATGGTTCCAGTGGCAACTGATTGAATCGGTTCAAGTGATGTAAATGTGTGAATAGTGAACTACATTAGTTATCTGTAAAACATATGTGCTCATAACAAACACCACTCGTACTTCGTAATGCGGTCTACTGGCGGCGGTTATACACGCTGGTACGGGAGCGTAACTACGCAATACAATTATCCAATAAATGTGCATTTTACTAGACCGAATATTTCTGTCTCTGTAAAGGTATTTTACATAATTATCTATATTCATTATTTCATATTTGTTTTTTCCCTTTGCTTTAAACAACCAACATAATTAGGAAGAAATCAATATGTAGATAGGCCTATGTAAAATATATGTAGGCTACATAGACAGAAATATTCGGTCTAGCCTTTTAGTTTCGATAAATTTATGTCCCTATAATAATTATATATAAAAAGTAATGTTTGTTTTGTTTAACGACGCTACTGGAACACAGTGATATTTATCTTATCATCGGTTATTGGACGTCATTTATATGGTCATTTTGACACTTCTAAGAAGGAAACCCGCTGCCGCCACATAATCTACTCTTTTCGATAAGCAGCAAGGGATCTTTTATATACACTTTTCCATAGACAGAACGGAAAATAGCCCAAACCGCAGCTAGCACACTATCGACTGAGCTACATCCCGCTCCTAATTATACTGACCCCCCAAAGAAACGATACCAAGATTTTGAGAGTACTGAAGAAAAACCAAAGGATGAATATGCACCATTGGATGTTTAAAGGATTTTTTTAAATAAGTATGATGCTTTGGCATGTTGTGAACAAAATTTCATTCTCATGAATATAAATCCTTTGAGCATACACTATGTTTTGGCTTTTTCTTCAGTAGTCTCTCAGAATCTTCGTATCGTTTCTTTTGGGGGGTCAGTTTACATACATTAATGATGTAAGAAAATGCTTTAAAGTCGCAGTCTCTGTGGGTTTTTAAAAAATATTTAACCATTTAGAATATATCTTGTACGTTTGTTTGATGCGCACCACGTTCCATTCTTCTGAAGCTACCATTTGCTGTATCGTAATTAGATCACGCGAAATACACTATAAATCGGCGTGTCGGGTCGCCACCTGTCCGCCATCGCTAAGTCATAGCGCTATTCACGTGACCTACATATTATGGTCGTTGCGTCAGAAGAAAGGAGCGCGGTGCGCATCAAACAAACGTACAAAATAATATTATATTCTAAATGGTTAACTATTAAAAAACCCCAAAAAACTGAGACTGCCACTTTAAAATATATAAATTAATGATGTAAGAAAATGCTTTAAGTTCGAGTAATTGCGGTTTATCAAAGCTTTATTGTTGCATCAAGTCAGACCGTGACCATTTCTAATATTTTACCTCCAGCTAGCTTTTCATCAAGCACTTTAAAGTTAGTCTTTGAAAACTGCAGCTCCTTGTCAGACAGGTGTTAACATACAAGGAATGTTTTGGGCGGGGAAAGTTTTTCCTAATATAACTTGAACGAGCGCTACGTAATTCTAGTTGAAATTTGAAATATCAGCCGTGCATGCCTAATTATCATGTACCTGTACGGAATGCCGGTACGTGGTAATTAGGAGAGAGAAAAACCTGTCTGTAACACGGCTAGAGAGGAAATATGTAGTGATATACTGAACTTGAAACGTGCAAACACATTCTGGGACATAAGTTGTTTCACTATAATTATGTTTGAAGTTTTTAAAATGTGTTACGTCAACATTCAAAATGCATGTCGAATGTGACGCAACGACGCAACTCTGACATGATATGAACATTTTCTGATGAAATACCTTATTTTGACCTTCTACACACACTGTTGGCCTGGCAGCAACTAAAACTATTCTAATGGCAGTTACCACAGGGCTGGCCATATGTTTAAATTTTCAGTTGTCCGCCGGGCTACTAACTCAAATTTTACTTGCATATAAGCAGTTCAAATCCAATTTTTATTTCAATGAAAATAATTATAATAAGTTGCATATTAACCAGGACACATCTTTTTTCAGATATCATACTTTTTTTCAGCCGTTGGTTGGTTAAATTAAATTCAGTTACAGTTCAATCACATTGTTATGATTAGTTTTTGTGTGTATAATTATATGTGTACATGTGTGTAAGGCAGTGAATTTGGCTCCCCAATCTATTCACTGCCTATGCTCTGGGGACAATAAATATATGAGCATTTCCATGGTGACACGCGTTACATTTTTGCCAATTATTTTGTATATATTTTGTCATTATAGTCTATAATGATGC
>JAUTWP010166705.1:0-10626 GCA_033042655.1 Cyathermia naticoides
TAACACAACACATATTAGTTTGGTATAATTGAATATTATTTATAACACAACACATATTAGTGTTGTATAATTTAATATTATTTATAACACAACACATATTAGTGTGGTATAATTTAATATTATTTATAACACAACACTCTAAAACAATAAAGTTATAATATGATGTCTCCAATAATTTAACATTATTTATATTACTAGTAATAAATGAAGACAAATACCTCGCTATATTACCATATTACGCCCCACCCACAGAATAACTAAACTAAAACATTTAAAATGGCGGAGACTGGGCAGAAACTCATTTCATCATTAATAAATAATTGGATAAATGTTTGAGGAATTGGAAGAAAACAGATGTGGATTGTAAGATATCTGCCATTTGTGAAAATAAATAAATATGGTTTACAGGTACGCGGTAGCGGGTTTCTGCTCGGGGCAGCTGTTGCGAAGCGTGTTTGCATGGGAACCTTGTTAACAGAATAGTTTCCAGACCCGAGTATGTGGGGATATGTACAACAAACTCATATAAACGTAATCATCGAATAACTGTGAGAAATAAATAACATTCAGGCCATATAAAATAAATTGCTTGATTCTCGTTAGAGAAAGTAATGTTTGTTTTGTTAAACGACGTTACTTGAGTACGGTACATCCATTTTTATCTTACCATCGCACATTTAATTGGACGTCAAACATAAGAGGCCGTGGTATGTGATGTCTTGCATGTGGAAAAGTGCACATAAAAATTCCTTGCTGCTTACCAAAAAGAGTAGCCTATGTGGCGCTGTTTGTTTTCCTCTAAAGAAATGTGCCAAAAATAACAATTATGTTTGACATCCAATATAATATACTAACCCCGAAAAGAAACGATACAAATATTCTGAGAGACTACTGAAGAAAAACCAAGGCATGAATATACACCATTCCATATTTAAAGGATTTTTTTAATTAAGATTGATATTTTGGCATGTTGTGAACAAAATTTCATTATCGTGAATATAAATCTTTTTAATATGCAACATGATTTGTTTTGTCTTCAGTAGTCTCTGTAGTATCGTTTCTTTTGAGGTCAGTATATAATAGCCGATGATAAGATAAAAAAAATCGATGTGCTCTAGCGGCGTCGTTAAGTAAAACAAGCGGGTGTGGGTGGGAGTGGAGAAGAAGACATGTTGTTGTCACTTTAACGCTAGACCACCTGTAAAAGCAGAGTTTGTTTTGCTCAATTTGTGAGAGAAACCTGACCGCTTAGTCGACGTCGTTATTCAGGTGTCCTCAAACACAATCTCTGTCCCCAAATGTCCTCAGAATTAAATATTTGAAATATTTTCACACTTTCACTCAAACTCGAAAAGATTTGTCATCGGTAGATTTCGTGCCATCAACCGGATGTGAGGCAACTCGCGTCGCCGTGTTTCCTTTCATTAACACACCAAGCGCGGAGCTGATCGTGCCGTCGTTTAGGTCGCACCAGTCTTCCCGCCATTCCAGGTGACTGCTAAAAGCCGGTAAACACAGCTGGGGAGGCAAGCGAACAACTGTGTTATTTTTTTAGTACAAATTTCAAGTTGTACGCATAGTTAGGTAGAATTACTCATCTTAGCGATTTTAAATAAATATATGTGCGTAAATAAAAACATTTAACTTCTAGATTCAGTACAAGCTGTTATAGCAGATACCCTCCCCATTTTAACAGGCGCTGTACATACCACTTTTGGTGTATTCAATGTAAAAATAGGACACCTCCTTTTAAGTCTAGTATTCACTAAAATCTTAAAAACTGATTTTGTGGAATCTTGTCAGTTGGGAAATTATTCCTCGCTGGTTATAAAAAAGGAGCTATGTTGCGCGCGCATGTGTGTGGGGGGAGGGAAATACTATCCCTGATATGGCTAACATAATTCTCTTGTTCTGATTAAGCGTGACCGAATCCACTTCTACTCCCTCTCTCCATCCATCTTTCTTGTCTTGGATAATGGTGATGACTGATGTTGTCCTGTCCTGTGGTGGATGCGGGTTTCTTCTCTCGTATTAACCTTAATTTCTGTCCTTGACTGAAAGTTCAGGCAGCTAGTGAATAGTATGCCAATAACTGCGTGCTTAAACCTTTATTGGCTATAGTTACGAAAATAAGTAAAACCAAATACAGTGGCGGATCTAGTAGGCCCACCCTAAATTTTGCGATTTTTCTATTTTTTACATTGTAAATATTTTTGGGAACGTTCATGGCCCTTATGCTTGTCATTGGGGGCCCCTAAATGGAATTTATGGATCCGCCTCTGAAATAGCATCTACATGTACAAGGAATGCATTACTTTATTCCTAACATACGTTTTCGTCTATGTTTTCTGTTACGCCGAGCTTGACCTCAATATTGAATTTAGACATTGTCTCTTGAACCTGCTAAGCCTGTTTAAACTTGGTTAGCTGAAGAAATAATAGAAACACTACACAAAACACGACCCAACATTTGCGCAATTTTACAATCTGACGTAACAAATGTTAGTTGTTTGTAAAACCACCTTGGACAACACGTGCATGAAAGAGCCGCACGGACAACGTGGTCGCCACCAGTCACGTCACAATAGCCTAACCTTGAAGTTACATCACTTTTTCATATTGTGTAACACATTTTCTTAAAGATAAATATAGGTACAACTACAATCTCTATCATATTTTGTAACATATTCTCTTTCATATCTTACTTAAGTAAAATATAAGTACAGCTGCAGTTTTAACAAACGGCTGTTTTGCATTCAAACATGTTATAAAGGCCGTGGAATATGTTGTCTTGTCTTTGCTAAACGTACATTAAAAATACCCTCTTTCTGCTTATTGAAAAGAGTAGCTTATTATAAGACCAAAACTTGCAACTATTGTATGTGTTACACCTGTCAGTCGCTGATTAAACAATGTGCTATGGTGTCTTTAAATAAAAAGGTATTTCTTTTCCACTTTGTCTTAAAGCCTAAATTCACACCAAATATTAGCAAGGGACATCTATGTTATTGCCTGTTCTATTCCAAACTGTATGTACATGTATATAGAAATAATATATAATAGGGTATTAAAAAATACTGATATTCAAAAATCACTTTTTTTCTTGTTTGTTTGTTTGTTAGTTGTTGTTGTTGTTGCTGTCGTTCTTTTATTGTTGTTGGTAGTGGGGTGGTTTTTTTGGGGGTTGTTGTTTTTGACGGGGAAGGGGCGGGAATGGTTTCGGTAGCTGGCCTATGGATTATCATTATCATTCAGTGTTCCGTTATTCCACATATTTTATCTTAGTTTCAGTTTTTTTACTTCTGTTCTCTTACATGTGGTTTTGCCTGGGTTAATAGCGCGCATGCGTGGCTGGTGGATATTTTACACAATGTGTGTAATGGATTAATTGGTTTGCAAACTGATTATTATGACAGTGACGAAACTGGTTTTAATTAGAGGCAGTTGGGTGCGTGTACAATATGGCCCTCGTTACGCGCTGGTCTGGCTCCTGCTGTTTATAAGCTGCTAATTCTGTGTACGCTTTGATTCCACAAGAAGGAAACCATATGAGAGAATAAAAAAGCTGTGGACACGTGCACGTTAAGGTTGCACACCACTAAACGTTTATTCAGCGTTTACCATATAAATCTCCTACCTCACCTCACCCCCGTCTCTGTCTGTATGTATTTCTGTCTCTCTCCATTCCTCCCCCATTCCTCCCTCTCTCTATGTATGTATTTCTCTCCCTTTCTCACTCAATCTCAGAAAGATTGTGTTCCAGAAGTATATAACATTGACCTGTCATAATAAGACAATGTTTTGATAGACCAGTCAATCTAAGGTAAAAAATGGCCGAACCTATGACAAATGCAATATTAATTATTCATGTTTTTTTTGGTTCCTTAGAGTCACCTACATGATATATCAAAAAGGTAATTTTATATATTTGGTGGAACATGGGTTTTTAAGGGTCGGAATATAGGGGGTCTATGGCTTACAGTCAAGCATCACGATTAAAATATATCACATATTGACTGCAATTAAATGCAGTTAAGTCGTAAAAGAGTTGCTATGTTGGTCCAAAGTCCCTTGGTCTCTGTCATGTGTGGAGATTTATTTCTGAATAACATTTTCCTTTTTAGAAAATTATCAGATAAAGTGAGGCCAAGTGGGGGACATAAAAGGAGGAAATATAAATAGTTTTACAGATTGAGAGACAATTCCCAATACACAGAACATCAATGCGAACTGGGAGCGAGATGAAGCGGAATTATTTGTGGTTAGCGCCATTTTTCTTTCTAATCAGTGGTCCACAACTGGGTCACCAAAGGCCGTTGTGTGTGTTGTCCCATCTGTGGAAAGTGTATAATTATAAAATATCCCGTGTTGCTTATCAAAAAGAGTAGCCTATGTGGCGAAATCGGGTTTTTTTTCTGAAGAAACGTCTCAAAATTACCATATGTATAACGTCCAATAGTCCGATGATAAGATGAAAATCAATGTGCTCTAGTGGAGTCAAACTTTACTTTTTTCAATCTCGCATCAGTCTGTGCAGACTTTCTGGCTGACTGCATCGACAGTTTTATAGAGATTGGCTGCGTTCTGCTGGGGGTAATATTGCGTGCGCTGTTGAGACATAAAACAGTTTCTCTAATTATGCGTGAGTGCTTCAGTCAAAATGTATTGCATGCACACAGTGATCATATTTGTCATAAAGTTGTAAACCGAGATATTTTTAGACGATACAGAAGTTGGTTTTCCTGTTTAAAACAATAAAAATATGCATTGATTGATTGATTGATTGATTGATTGATTGATTGATTGATTGTATTATGTTAGGTTTGTAAACGTATCTGTTTCTCTGTGTCTGTCTGTCTCTATGTATGTGTGTCTGTCTGTTTGTTTCACGCACACGCACACATACTTTAATGCGACAATGTTTTTTTCTAATTACACGTTTTTAGGCCAATTTGTATTAAATAACTACATCAATATTAATTTACTATCTAAAATTATTATAAATACTCAATGTATCAGTATTACTAATATCACACTGTATTAGACAGACAGATACAGAGAGAGTCTTGTGGAATAGGGAAGCGAGGCGTGTAAAACGTGTCTTCCTAAAGGTATTTAAAAGGATGTAACATTCAAAATGGCGGACGGTACTGGTAAACAAACGTCATGTACTGCAAACAACTGTTGCCAATTCCTCTCAATTCTTTATAAGCGTTGTTTATTCCACTCATCAACGCTGTTTGTCTGATGTGCATAAAAAACGTATTTTATTGGCATTAAAATCAGTGACATTACCTTGACTGAGTTTCACGGAACTATATTTCAAACATTAACATGATATTGACGCCGACTACATCGAGTGAAACTGATTTGACGTTATGTAAGCAAGCATTTTATTATGGGACGACTTTTCCCGTTCATTACCAGCATACACACGTGTTTTACCCATACCGTCTGCTACTCGTCTGCTTACGACGTAAACAAAATAACACCGAGAGTTACCTCCCTTCCGTGTTCCGCACATGGTAGTTGGAAACGATTTGGGGGCAATGATATGTTCCTTCTAAGACTTCAGTTATGTACTCGTTTTACTATTAAATATCTTGATGCTATTATGTAATGTATGTATGCATGTATGTACATGTATTTATGTATTCCTATAATGTCATTAATGATGGCCCAGATAGTAATAAAGTTCTCTTTTGTTCTGAAGAATTACATTTTCAACACGAATCATCTTCAAACCTGAACCATCCCGTCTCACTTTACACTTTTTCAGGTGTTCCGTTTTAGTTCTTTTGGGACTGATTTGCGCATTTGATCGGGATAAGCAATGGATTTAACACATTTCATTTCTATTGACCGGAAAATGCCACAACCGCCATCTTGTTTTTCCATACAACTAAGTGAGGAAAACTCTTCAGTTTTCTGCCTTCATCTCGGCGCGTTCAGCAGGTTATATCTGGCGCGCCAGGGGATTTCTTTGAGCTAGGGGAAGCGTTATTCCATGTCCGTCTTGCTGTTTTCATGTTCCTGGTCATAGATACATTTTAAAACCTGTAGCATGCGTTCCACCTCAGTCTCATCGTGTTGGTACCACGTTTCCCGTGTCTGACATACCCAAAGGGATTTAGCTACACGTGTATGTGTAAAAGAAATACCTCAGTATCTATAAAATGATTAATTTTATAAAATCGTAACGCTATTCCGTTCAGTAGGCATATCAGATTTTCTTTTGAGTGCTAGCAAGATATTTAACTGGTTCCCACCGTATCATATGACATTCTGTTTTAACATTAAGCATGAAAAACGCACGCACGCACACACATACACACAGGCAAACGCGCGCAAACGGTATAGCTAATGTCATGAAGAAAAAACGTTACTAAATGATTCCCTGTGTTGAGTATCAAAATCTATTTCGGAGTGCTAGTGAGCGCTTTCACTGGTACTATGAAAAACAACTATTATTAACACATGGTAACCGCGAATGGTGAACATCTTTTACTAATGGCAAATACATATACAACTGTAGTTTTAATATGTGTGTATGTCTTCTCTATTAATGTATATCACCCACTGTGTGTACGCAACGCTATTCTTTCACTTTTACACCATGGATAATACACTAGCTTGGTTTAATGTCAATATACAACTTACGCTAGAAACAGATTTGTGGATTTCTGTATAAACCAGCACAATTTCAAAGTCCCATCCAGCTACGTAACACTAGATAAAATCCATCTGTTGGTCCCAACTTGATCTAGTTTAGACAGTTCATTGTATATATTTTTATCTGATTTTGCAACTTTAATGTAACGCTCCCCTTTCATTGAGAACGAACTCTTGTTGCTTCCAGTGGGAGCGTGCTTGGACAGTTATCTCATGGAAGCACACAAATAAATGTACCCTACCCCTTGATGTAACGACCCTAACCCCTTGATGTAACGACCCTAACCCCTTGATGTAACGACTTTTGCGATGAGTTTCACACCACTGTTTTTGTAGAATGGATATTAAATTTTATGTTGAGTATCTCGAACCCTGTCGTGTGAATTGTTTGAGAACAGAAGGAAACTTCAGTCAGATTGACTGTAACTCTATTCCTATCATTTCATATAGAATGGCCGTGTTGATACGACTCAACCTGCAGTCACGGCTAGTTGGCAGAAACAATATTTAACCAATGTTTAAGAAGGAAATTTCACTACGACTGAACATAATACTAAAGTTTATCATGGGAATTGGAAAGGAAAGTAATATTAAAACTGCAATGTTATTAGTTATATTTATTTTCGTGCTTACATCCAATTAAGGTTCAAGAATGCTGTCACGGGCACACAGCTCAACTTCCTGAGTTGTCCGCCAAGAACAGATATTAATGTTAGTAGAAGAGAGAAAACCCGCTACCTTTTTCCATAAACAGCAAGGGATCTTTTATATGCACTTTCCCATATATAGGATAGCACATACCATGGCCTTTGTTAAACCAGTTAATGAACCACTGGTCGGTGCAAGTGGAAACACCTTCCCATTGAACCTTGCGGAGCAGTCACTCTTGGTTGGGGTAGGTACCGAGGTTAAAAATCCCATGCCTCGACTGAGAGATTTGATCTCAGTACCTACGTCATTCATATGGTAATTTTGACACAATTTTAGAGAAAACCCGCTGTCGCCACATAGGCAACTCGTTTTGTTAAGCAGCAAGGGATCTTTTATATGAACTTTCCCATAGACAGGACAGCATGTATCACGGCCTTTGTTGAACCAGTTGTGGAACACTGGTTGGAAAGGAACATAGCCCAGACTGCAGATGGGTCCACTGAGAAGGATCGATCCGAAGAGCGACCACTTCAAAGGCGGGCACGCTACCGATTGAGCTACATCCCGCTCCGATACAGTCAATTTTCATTTGTTTAACGACGCCACTGGAACACATTGATATTTATCTTATCATCGGTTATTGGACGTCATTCATAATTATGGTTATTTTGACACTTTTTTAGAAAGAAACCCGCTGCCCCCACATAAGCTACTATTTTACGATAAGCAGCAGGGGATATGTTATCTGCACTTTTCCATAGAACAGTACATACCACGGCCTTTGATGAACAAGTTGTGGACCACTGGTTGGAACGGAACGTTCCGATACAGTGAACGTATATATACAATGGACAGAACGACCATATTTGTTTTAAAACAATACATGCGTGCTATAGTTACGTGGCCTAGTTACGTGACAATAATGGCTAAAACTAAATTACACTAAATGGAAACAATCTGGCTAGAGGTCATTGTGAATTACAGCCATAGAGTGCAGCACTTTGAATTACAACATCTACACTCCATGCTGTTACTTCAAGTTCAACTTACAAATACAAAGCATCGCCCACCAGGTACATTAGAGATGTCCATGCCATGCTACAGATCTATGGATTGATATGGTTAAGCCAGAAACGATGACGAATGTTCCAATCATCCTAGGAACGGGCTGTAGCCGGGACCGTAGCGCGCCCGCCTTTAAAGCGTTCGATCGTCGGATCGATCCTCCTCAGTGGACCCAACTGCAGTTTGGGCTATTTTCCGTTCCAACTAGTGCTCCACACTGGTTCAACAAAGGCCGTGGTATGTACTGTTCTGTCTATGGAAAAGTGCATATAAAATATACCTTGTTGCTTATCAAAAAAGAGTAGCCGCATTAGTGTGGCGGCAGCGGGTTTCCTTCTAAGTGTGTGTCCGAATGGCCATATGAATGACGTCCAATAACCGATGATGATAAAATCAATGTGTT
The DNA here is from genome assembly GCA_033042655.1 of Cyathermia naticoides. NCBI lineage: Eukaryota > Metazoa > Mollusca > Gastropoda > Neomphalida > Neomphalidae > Cyathermia > Cyathermia naticoides. The sequence goes on from JAUTWP010166705.1 coordinate 8,792, forward strand.
CCAGTTAAACAAAACAAACTACTTTTTCCAGTCATCCTGTTGAAAGGGAGTGGGATGTAGCTCAGGGCATAGCGTACCCGACTTTGAATCGGTCGGTCGTCGGATCAATCATTCTCAATGGACCCATCTGCAATTTGGGCTACTTTCCGTTCCAACCAGTGCTCCACAACTGGTTCATCAAATACCGTGATATGTGGTGTCTTGTTTGTGTGAAAGTGCGTACAAAAAATCCGTTGCTGTTTATAGGAAAGAGTAGCCTATGCGGCGGCAGGTTTCCTCTAAAAGAAATGTGACAACATGACCATATGTATGTCGTCCAATAGCCGATGATAAGATACAAATGTATAGGATTTATAGTGTATTTCGCGTAATCTAATTTAGATACAGCACATCGTTGCGTCAGACGAATGCGCATCAAATAAACGTACAAGATATATTCTAAATGGTTAAATGTTTAAACAAAAACCCAGACACTCCCACTTTAAATAAAGCAAACATTACGTTCTTCCGGAACTTCTGAGAGGAGGACGTTTTTTCAGAGATGACGCGACCGCCTAGTTTCTGTCCCAGCCAGTAGTCCAGAAATGATTCACCAAAGTCTTGGTAGGTGATGTTATGTGTGTGAGAAAGTGCATATAACAAAACAACCTTGCTACTTATAGAAAATAGTAGACTATATGTCGGCAGCGGGATTATTCTAGACAGGTTTAAATAAGTTTGAACATATTAACAGGTGATTAACAAGAGAATTCTCCTAAATGTAATATATGTATAAGTATTTAACAGATGCCTTTTGTTTACATTATCTTAGAATCTCACTACCTTATTGTTACTCTACCCTCATATCAAAATTCTGTGTATCATCTCACCAGCTGCTTATTGAAAAAAGAAAGATATTATAATATTGAAAGATCAGAAAGAAAATGAAAAATGTGTAATTATCATGATATAGAAGACGAATTCCATTTTATTTTAAAATGTCCATTATATAAAGATTTACGATGTATTTATATTGAAAAATATTACTTGTTCAAGCCATCTGTTTTTAAACTTGTTCAATTATTATCTGTACAAAATAGAAAGGAATTATGTAAACTTGGTAAATTTTTGAAATATGCTTAACTTTTAAGATCTCAATATAATTAAGTATTTTATTGTCCATCATCCAATTCATGTTCTCTCACTGTATATACATTATGTTTGTAAATGTATGCCTATGAGCCGTAAGGCTTAAAGCAAATAAACTATACTATACGTACAATGATGACTACACGCAAAAAGGATTGGCAATCAATTTGTAATATTAATTTGATAGAACTCTAATTGAGAACTAGTGACAATTTAAAAATTTCGTATGTTTTTGTTTTGCTATTGCATTGATGCTAATTTGTATAGTTTTGTGTTTTTATGGCGGCCATTTGAAAGTTTCCACGCCATATTGAATATTTTAAATTGACCAGTAGCAAATGTGACAGCCATGAACTTTTAATATGTTGTTTTTCACATTCTAAGCATTACTTAAACCGCACAATTATATTGACACCATTACATTGTATTATGTAAAAAAAGTTATTTTAACAGCCATTTTGGATTTTATCGCCATAATGTATATTTTCAAAAATGGTAATATCTAATTTTGCGCAATATACATTTATACATTCATAGCAATGTCTAACTTCCACAGACAAATAGAAATGAAGACGAGTGAATTCAATACATTCGCAGTTTTGTTTAAAGTGGCATTGTCTGTTTCTTTTTAATATTTAACCATTTAGAATAAATCTTGTACGTTTGTTTGATGCGCACCACACTCCATTCTTCTGATGCAACGATTT